>APFE030197649.1:46296-79924 GCA_000404065.3 Pinus taeda | reverse complement strand
AGGGTAAGTTCCTCAGACAGAACACCAAAAGGACACGGCTCACAAACAGATCACAGATCAATACACCAGTATTTTGACGTGGTTAAAACCCTCAGAGAGGGAAACAGTCCACGGCCTGCGCCAACGTGGCTACTAGAGGCAATTTATTAATAAAAGAATGAAAATTTACATAAGCTTCTCTCATGCACGGTTAACCTACAAATGACCCTCCATGCGCTTTAAATAGAATTCATGGACCAATCGGGTGTCAAGCCACGGATCAAGTGTCGGTAATACCGAGGAGAGAATGAACCGTTGGATCACTACAAATCGTGACCGTCGGATTGTAAGTTACAAAATGTACAACGGTAGAGAAACAAACTTTACCTAACTCTATACCTAACTCTATACTAGACCAAGTTGAACTTAACTATTTCCTATGTGTCGGAATATCCTAACAGCTGTAACAATAGTTCTTTAGAATAAAGTGCTGATTGGATCAAATTTTCGTGTGGCTTGCTAGAAAAAGAATTAATGCATGGGAATTTTCACATATTTCTTGAAGCAAACACTAGATCAATAAGTCCTCTATACCTCATGTTTTAAAGTTTTCTTTGTTTATTATGTCACCTACGTTTCACATCTGAATGATAAACAAAAAAGAGTAATTCAGAACTTGCTTTATTGCACTCTGTTTTCAAAAGTTATCATTTTTTATGTTTTCTTTTGAATTAGAATAGAAAATGAAATCTTAATTGCTCCTGTTTCCTGGTTCTTTCACTTTAATTATATGTTAAAGAATACTTAACTGCTCTTTATCAGTAATCAACCAAGTTCCCTCTTGAAATAGGTTGAAGGATTCTTAATTGCCCTTCTCCCATTTTTGAAACCCATTCCATCTAGTCCAAGTCTTTATTTGTTCCCTGTTTGACCACCTTGATCTGTGAAACCATATTTTGTTAAGAAACCCAAATCCAGTAAATCCATCTTACTCAGTCTTATCCCTTTGCTATTGAATCTCACCGCCCAAACTCAAACAAAATCCTAAACTTCAAAACTAGCCTAATATCTTTCAAAACAAAGCTAAAACATAAAGAGAGAGCCCTCTTTGGATGCAAATTGGCTAGAATCTATATCTAAAAGATTGGTTTGTGGTTACCTCAGCCTCCTTTCCCTTTCTTACAACTTTTGGGAAAACCTGAGTGATAACAGGTTCCATGAGCATAGTTCTTTTCCTATGTCAAGCTTGTTAAAAAATGAAACTAATCCTCCCCTAATTAAGTTAAGTTTTTCACTTGATCTCATAAATGAACCTTAATTTCATCCACCTATTAGTTACCAGTAGTCTACTCAGGCGAATGAAACGAAGCTTGGGGGGCATGTGCCTATGTTGTTAAGACTAGGAGCATGAAAATTTATATCAAGCATAGTTTTTCTTTGTTTCAAGCTTGTGTAAAAATGACACCACTCTCAAGAATAATTTTTCTTTGTTTCAAGCTTGTGCAAAAATGAAACCACTCTCAAGCAAAATTTCCTCTTTGTTTCAAGCTTGAGTAAAAATGAAACCACTCTCAAGCACAATTTCCTCTTTGTTTCAAGCTTGAGTAAAAATAAAACCACTTTCAAGCATAATTTTTCTCTGCTAAAATGAAACCTATCTCGAGTCCATTTCATTTATTATTTTCAAGACTCGTTAAACTCATGAAAATACCAAGCTTCTTTTTCTATATTTTCATGCTCGTAAAATGAACATGAAAATTCCAAGTTCTTTTCGTCTTTTCCTGCTTGTTAATTAAATTGAAATTCGATGATATGAGTACACTTTTATCACTTTTTCAAATTCGTTAAAACTTACGAAAAAGTGAAACCCTAGAATTACCTTTAAGATCTTTTCTGACTCCTGAAATATGAAAATATTGTCGAGTACACTTGCTTATTTTGAACTCTTTAAAGTAAATGAAAAACGTCTACTTGATATAAGTTTACCCTTTTTATGGATCATGTGGACTATTTATGAAAAAGGTATTTGTTGACTAGTCATGGTCAATAGAGTTATCCCCTACATTATTTTACCCTTTTCTAGGCTTGAGAGACTAAATTTATGAAAAAGGACATTTCATAGCTTACTTATGTTTTGCTTGACTCCCTTAATATGAAAAACACCAAACTTTACTTTCTTAAGGATCGTTAAAAAATTACGTTGAAGGAACTGCATGAGTTTCCTTTTTGTGTATTTTCAAACTCTTTAAATATGAAAACAACATTGAGTTACCCGTTCACTAGACTCGTAAAAAGAAAATAGTGTAGGACTTTTCAAGCACAACGAGACCAAACCACTCCTTCCTAAGGTTCGTTAAATATTCTCTAAAGGATTCATCCAAAGGATGAACTTACATGTGACAAGCATATGCTATCCTCCTCAAGATTTTGTAAAAATAAATAGGTAATTGGAAGTAATGGTGGGGGAAAATTGGGAAATAATATTTATTTTTATATTGAAAGAAGGAAGTATGTCACTATTGAACATAACACTTTGTCATATTTGTGTTTGGGTTTAGAAATACATTTGCCTTTGAATTGGTCATACCTCATTGAAGGTATTCAAATTGGTTTCTAGTATTATGTTTGAGTCAAATTTTGCTAAGTCAAAATTTCATGTCGCCAATATGTTCAAGAGAAGTTCAACCTTAGTCAAAATTACCTTGAAAATCATAACCTTCAATAGTGTCATTCATCCCTGAGTCAATCCTGAATCAATCCATTTTGTTCTTCAAAAATTAATACTCGTTTCGTGTCCTTGATGGGGGATACATCAAGGCCCTCCTGTGACGGGTCACTTCCTATCGATGTCAGCTCATTATCCAGGAGGTTGACTTAGAAACCCTCTTTGGGTACCTTGGTGTCTCCATGCCTTGATGAAAGTTTTCTCGCTTTCGACGATAGGTTCTCGTCATTGGCCTTTGATCGAATGATTCTGTGAGTGTTCGAATTCAAAACATTTAATCGCACTTCATAGATTGTACTAGAGTACCTTGAGATCCATGTTCATTATTAGGGTTTTCTCTCGCACCTGTTAATGATTTACATCATTGATCGGTAATCAGTTGGTTTCTACCATATCCAACTTCAAGACATTTACTCACATGGTTAGATTCGTACATCGAGAGATGGAGATCAAGAAACTGGATCTAGTTTCATTCATCCAAGATGTGTGGAGTTATTAAATATTCATGATTGTAAAAATAGATCCATTGATGGTTGTGTCCATACTATGTGTTCTATTGACATGGACCTTCAGATATATTTTCATACTAATTCTTTGAGATACTTGTACTTTGAGTATGGGGATGCCTACCTTGGTGATGTTTATATGAAATCATGATATGGTAATCCTTGATTGTTTGTTTAAGGTCTTCAACCAATTTGTCTCTGATCCAAATCTTTGACATGATAAAGTGCTTCAGTCATCAAACAACTTTTCTAGCTTTTAACTTTAGGGGACAATCTGTTACACTAAATTTTGTCACCATGATTGTCAATTCAGATCACTCGCCATCCGAGTGTCTGAAGTGGATCCCCAAAGAAACTTGAAGTAAAACAATATCATGGACAAAAGAAATTTCACGTTGCATTGCGTAAAAACCATTTTTGAGCATTTGGACAGTTTTCATAGCCATTACCTACACATGTGCAGTTTTTACCATTGTGGCCTGTGCAATTTTGCGCACTGTCTTCCACTATAAACTGCACAATCCTATTCAAGCAAGTAAAAGTAAAAAAGCAAGTTCTAGAGTATTTGATTGATGGATCTTATCCCAATTAGAAACCTTTAACTACTACATTCTTGTGCCTCATCCCTTGCTTCATGGAACTAATTTCCATCTCTTAAGCATCATATCCCTTGAGAAGAGGAACTATAAACCTCCTCCTCTTGCCTATAAATTGAGCACACCACTAAAGGATGTGAGATACTTGGATTTGTGAAATTATGTTGTTGATTTTGGTTCTAAAGAGCTTGTCATCAAGGGAAGGAATGGAGACCATTTTTAAAGGCTTGTGACATCAAGGCAACTAGGTTGTAATCTCGTTTTCCTTTGAATTTAATACAAAGTAGTTGTTTTTTCTTAATTGCATCTATGTTGATGTTATTTGCAAGATTCCTTAATCACTCACATAGTTTATAACTGGTTATTGATTCAACTATATGTTGTATGTTAAGTTATGGATTTCATTTACAATTGATTTTATATGTGAGACATTTTGATCCCTTTGAATGTTTTTTTCTATGCAGATGTCTTTTGGAGCGTCATGGAGAAGCTGCGGAAAGCAATGGGAAAGCCTCTGAGGCATTGAGGAAAATTTGGTTGTGGAAAGAACTTAAAGGACTTCTACAATCACATCGCTAATAGGTAAGTGATTCTTTGTATATTTCATGTTTCATGTTTCAATTATAGGCTAAGGAAAGGTAGCAATTATTTTGATGTTTGTTACTAGGTTTTGTTGGAAATAGAGGGAGATCCTTCTTGTCTGCAAGAAGTGATTTGTCCACATATCAATTGTTTCATCAATTTTGAATGTACAAATATGATTATGTTCTATCCATTCTTTAAGCCTTGGAAGAAAGGAGGATCTACCATTCAGGGTGTTGAGAAATCAGAAAAATTGGAATCTCATTGTTGAGCTTCCAGAGGCTTCTCAATTTCTCTAGTATTCTTATCTTGGGTCGACAATCAAGCTTCATTGTATTAGGATAAGGTGAAATATGGTTCTTCTGATATAAATGTAAAAAACTCCATTTCCTGTCCAATTTCTTCGGTGCGTCATAGGGATTTCTCTGTTCATTTAGAAGTCTTCATACATAGTCCAAAACAAAGCATAATTTGGTATTTTGGATCAGATACTGTGGTTTTGTAGTATTATGTCTATTCAGCTGGGTATATTATTCCATCTCCGACATTTGTATTAGATAGCAGCCAATTCCATCAAGTAAGAAAGAAAGGTGATGTTTTTTTTAGTTAGCTTGGTTCCAACATATTTCCTCTTCACCTAGCTTGTGTCTCGGCATCTTTTGTCCATGGATTTCCAGCTCAGAGTTTGACTCTTAAACTTCAAGTGTTTGTTGCCACTATGAAAAGGCACATGAAGAAATGAATGCATAAATTTATGTCTTGCAAGTGCTAATGTATCAACAATAGGATTTGAATAGACTTATGGTAGAAAGAATAGAGTCTAAGAAAAAGAGAATTAATCGTTTGGAGGATGAGGTCAAAGCCCTGCGTAGCATTGTCATGGATTTGCATTTCCAGATCAACCAACCACTGAACCCAACAAGTGACCCTCCTCAAGGTTTTGACGTCAATCTCCCTGCTAAGGTTTCTAATCAATTATAACTATAATGGTCAAAGGTAAATGTGTATGGATGTTGTTTCAATTTTGTCACATGTATACTTCTAGGGGAATAAGAATACTAGTATGGTTTGGGGCTTTTATTGTAATTTGGGATGGGGTAGATAGATGAAATCTGAAAATCCAAATACTGAGGAGAAAGAAGTATTGTAACTCTCCTAAGTATTTTCCATGACCGAGCACAGACTTAATAAAAAAATACTCATTCTTGTTAAGAACAAATAATAATAATATTCACTTACATTAATTTGGTGTGTTGAACCTATGTTAAATTCTTTTAATGATAAATGAAAATCATTTTTTTCATATACAATATTCATGTGTTACACTTGGTCAGTGGCATTGATAAATCATAGTGCCTTCCCAATGAAGTGGTATATAAAAATATTATTATATTTTATTATATGAATGATAATTACATTATGAGTTAAATTTAAATGAATATATGTATAGTTAGTTTCAGTTAAAATTATTATAAAGCATTAATAATCACATGTTTATTATAAGTTTGTTGTTGATATTATTGTGGAATATGAAATAGATGTGATAAAATTATCCCCCCCTCATTCATAAATACAATATTTAGATATTCATGTAAACTTTTAAATAAAATATTTCCATGTTCATGTAAAATAACATAATTTTGTATGCCCATGAACAAAACAATATTGTAACTTAATGAAAAAGTACTCATTCTTGTTAAAATAATAATAATAATATTCACTTACATTAATTTGGTGTATTGAACCTATTTTAAATTATTTTAATGATAAATGAAAATCAATTATTTTTTTATCATATACAATATTCATGTGTTACACTTAGTCAATGATATTAACAAATCATGGTACCTTCCAAATCAAATGGTATATAATAAAATATATTATATTTTATTATATGAATGATAATTGTATTTTTCAGTTTAGTATAAGTTTATTATATCAACCATAGTACAAAATTTAAATGAATATATGTTTACTTAGTTTTAATTAAAACTATTATAAAACATTAATAATCACACTTATATTATGAGTTTATTGTTGATATTATTGTGGAATATGAAATAGATGTGACAAAATTATTTTCTCCCCTCTCATTCATAAATATAATATTTAGATATTCATTTAAAATTTTAAATAAAATATTCTGTATTCATGTAAAATAACATAATTTTATATGCCAAGAGCAAAATAGTATTGGAAATCTCCAAAGTATTTACCACAACTTAGTGCAGAGTTAATGAGAATGATTCATGTACTCATTCTTGTTAAACAAAAAAAATATTCACTTACATTAATTTGGTGTATTGAACCTATCTTAAATGCTTTTAATGATAAATGAAAATGATTTTTTTTTTTTTTTTATCATATACAATATTCATGTGTTACACGGTCAATGACATTAGTAAATCATAGTATCTTCTCAATGAAGTGGTATATAAATTCTTAATGAAGTGGTATATAGATTATATTACTGATAATTGCATTTTATGGTTTAGTATAAGTTTATTATATCAACTATAATAAAAATTATATAATAAAAAATTTAGATGAATATATGTTTAGTTAGTTTTATTTAAAAGTATTATAGATTATTAGTAATCACATATTTATTATGAGCTTGTTGTTGATATTATTGTAGAATATAAAATAGATGTGGTACAATTATTTCTTCTCCTCTCATTCATAAATACATTACTTGGATATTCATGTAAACTTTTAAATAAAATATTTCCATGTTCATGTAAAATAACATAAATTTACATCAATTTTATATCATATATACACACACGTGTGTTCCTCGAAAAGAAAAAATTAAAAGTATAAAAACCTTAATTACATTTTAATAAGGGAGATGTATAATTCATTCAATTCTTAATATAAAATTAATATCTAAAAATATTAATATCAATAAAAAATCAATGCAATTCATAAATAAAATATTAATGAGGTGTGTTTAAAAATATATTACTAACATGTTGAAGGTGTCGGACCTACCAACATTTAGGGGATCTCCCCAGTATGAAGTCCCAACTAGACCTCACATCGTTTGGTGTAGGAGTCTCATCCTGTATGATGGCCTGATTGCCATTATCTTAAAGATATGCCTTAGCTCTTGTGTGTCAAAACATGACAATGGTATACTTAGTCTTCGGAAAATGCGGTTCGCATGCTTGGTGAGTGCTTAGTGTCGCTTGTGTCAAGGTTCTTTCACTATAGAGGGAGGGGGTGAGTGCGAGTCTCAAGTCGAAAGGGAATAGTCCCAACTTTATTAGAGACACACAACACGACAGGACATGTGCATCTTCTAGCAGAGTATTCCACATGGATGCGGTAGTCATAAACACAAGGTGAATAGATAGCACATACAATATCTAGTGTAATAGTCCACACGAGTGCGATGGTCGTTACAACAAGCTTACGAGAATGAATCCATCGAGTGTTCGATGGAATAGTCCACACAGGTGAGACAATGTTAACAATTGATACAACACATTTCCAACACCATACGCATTAAAACAACCAAAATACTTCAACTGTCTTAATACATGTTAAAACAACATGCATTACAAGCGTCCAAAGAATAGTCTTACAAAAAAATACAATACATGTGTGAAAATGTGCTGGCCTATTAATAGGCTTTTGAATTAAGAGAAATTTCCAAGACACGTCCGTACACCATTACATCACTAACCCTGATAGTGGGGCATTCGAGCCACTTCTCACTCCTCAAAGAAAATATTTTAGACTCCCAAGGCTATGTGGGAGGAGCCAAGGTGAAAAGTCCTTTGAATGTACAAATGAGGGGTATGTATAGCTAAGGGTGAAACTGACCCTTTTGACTGTTCAACTTCCCTCATGACTGTTTGACTTACATGACTCTTTGACTTCATCTATGGGTCTCTTGGACTTCCACGTTACATTACATTGATTACACAGTCATGACCCAAAGTAGTGATGTGGCCGAGGTGACTCATGACACAACTCGACATGATGTTGCAAGTATGTACATGTTGGTTGTGTTGTTTGTGTCGAGATGTTATATTGTTGAGTGATGAGTGTGCCTGTGGTGTACCATAGATTCATCTCAACATGACAGAGTGCGCAAAGTCTTCAATGGTATTGGTGTTCATTTGATAGTTCATGCATGCACATGTGTCTCCTTCGCTTTCTACTCGATACGCTTCATGTCTTCGATGCACTCCTTATTCATCCTATTCATCATCGCGCCATGTCTCATCCATGTACCTATACTTGCAATCATGCATGACGAGACGACATAAAATATAGAAATATCCTAGTCTACCACGATGCATCATCTTTCATTTTCAGGTACAGGTGACTGAGAGAGAGGAAAAGGCTCGGACACAACGTAGAGCACATGTAAGGCCGAGATACGGGGTTCTGGGGCATTGTGTAGAGGTCATTGGGAGGCAAGGATGAGTAGTCTAGAAAAAAAGTGAAATTTTTGTGGGATCTGGCTAAGATGGGAGGCAGAACTGCGCAATTTTCCCTGGGAAGGATATGTGGGCAACAGAGGACACTAGCAGTGAAAAGTACACATATTTTCAGGGGAATCTGGGAGCGGGTTGCAGGAGCTTACTAGCCAAAACTGCATAGAAATGGGAGGTAGTCATGCTGAACATGTCTACATAGCTTCTGGATTGAGCGGAGTGTCAAGCAGCTGGTGGGCAGTTAGATAAAACTGCACAATTTTTAGGAGGAGGAGTAGACCAGCTAATAGGGAGACTGATTGACAGAACTGCGCAATTTTCAGAGATAATTTAGTGAGAGGTAGCGGGTTCCTGTCCCTCTTGTCTGCGCAATTTCTTCAGTCATCAGAGGCAAGCATACTTACAGTTTTTGTGCAATTTCTGGGAGGAGTGAAGCTTGGGGTCACTGCCCGATCAAACTCTTTGGTTGACTAGTAGGAGGTTTGATGGATTGGCTTGCGAGCATAATACATTGAGATGGCTTCTTGGGCAACTACTTTGCTACTTTGGGTGACATTTAGCCAAATTGATTCAAGGATTGTGCAGTGCAGACTTCTTGGGAGGTGACTTCAAGCTCTATGAAATTCTAGGCAACAGTACTTGGTCACTAAGGGTTGAAACTGTGCAGTGCAACTCAACGAAGGTCTAGCTGATGGAGGGTGGTCCGATCGATAGATCTTCGAAAAAATGGTTAAGTGTGTGAGTGATTGAACTCATGTATACATGACCTTGTGAACACACACTCAACTTGAATTGACGATAAGACATATTGAGCCAACAAGGCAACATATGCTCAGTCTGATTGACTGTGGGACTGTCTAGTGATGAAAGTGACAAGTGCGACATTTTGAATAGACCTTAGGAAAAACATGACGACACTTGTGCCAACGTGCTTACAACATCATGTGTGAGTGTGATAGATGATTACATAGTGAACACAACTCAAATACAAACCTTCAACATCACCAAAATGAGGTCACAAGCATGGCATAGCAATCAACATGTCGAAGATGAGAGTTGGCCAAACAAGTGAAAAGGTAGCAAGACATGTAGAGGAAACACATGAAATGGATTTTTGTGTTTGCGTACATGCACATTATTGAGGACATGATGATATGACAATGACAAGAAGTCCTACAACCTCAACTACGAGGTGTACTTAGAAAGGTGTACTTTCCTTACCATACTTACCCTCGAGATGATCATGCATCTAACAGAGTTTGCATGTGGTCCTGATATTTTCCATTACTCAGTCTCTTGGTGCTTCTCCTTAACTCCATGGGAGTGATCTCAACGTGTCACCTTTCATGTTGTCACTAAGCGATAGGTTAGCAATGTTTCCACAGGCAGTGACTGCTACTGGAATGAGGCCCTGGGAAGCCCATATGCACAGTTTCTGCATGCAAGATAGATAGGGCAACTTGAACAACACTGCACAATTTTGAGGCACAAGACACTGCTACAGGATGTGGGTCCCGAGAGGAAACCTCTGCACAATTTATTAGAGTAGTGTTGGCTTCCTGACTGCTCTACGCATTTCTAGAGAGCTGTGTTGGTTGGGGTCTCTATGGGCTACGGGGTTTCATAAGGCAAGGGAGGAAGCTTGATGGTTGCAGAAGCAAAGTGCAAATTTCCGA
The DNA here is from genome assembly GCA_000404065.3 of Pinus taeda. Taxonomy (NCBI): domain Eukaryota; kingdom Viridiplantae; phylum Streptophyta; class Pinopsida; order Pinales; family Pinaceae; genus Pinus; species Pinus taeda. The sequence goes on along the minus strand of APFE030197649.1, from coordinate 69,409 downwards.
GAAGCTGAATGAGGCTAGGTTGCTTGGGAAATGGTGAAGTGTGAGATCAGTGACAAAAATGTAAATTGTGATAGGACTTGACTATGATTGCACATGGACACTTAGTGACATAATGTAGACCATCTAGAATGCATAAGGCATACTTTTCTTGAGGAACCGACCTTCGTGACAGGAGTGGATGAAGTGAGTGTGAAACATGTCTATGTGATGATGACCACTCCTACGCGCATGCTTTCCCTTGAAGTAGAACAACATCCCCTTTACATGACAAATAACAACCCCTATGCCCAAAGATGACACATGATGCATAAAGATGAGAACATAGGCAACTCTTCATATCAAGGAGGGAAGCTTGAAATTATCAGCTTACCAACAAGTGACCAAGGATGATCGATCACAGGATCCAAGGTAGGATCTGAAATTTTCATGCGAGGCAAAATTTTGGAGGGTGGTTGTAGTCGGTACAACATTGGCAACACACTAGTAGAACTCCATCTCTCTGCATGGACCTTGTTTCGTAAAAAAACTAGTTTATCCCTTCCAGAAGTATTGTTTGATTCTTTGATTGTGATGGTTTCCACACTAACTTGTGTGAAAGATGTAGTCCCTACCATTCTCTTGATCGGTGAGCACACATTCAAAGAAAAGTCACCTTAGTTGTTTCGATTGGGAATGAGGGATATATTGATGCACAAGTAATATAACTGTCAAAGTTTAAGTTTCATCTTTGGTGTTGCTCTATTGCTAGCAGGCCTAGACAATACCCTGGCGGAGTCACGTAGGAACACAAGCATCGATCCACTGCCAATGAGCCTGGTCAGTACCCCAGTGGATTTAATTGCATCACCTTTCTGTGCAATAAGCCTTTCTCTTCTTTCACCTTATTCATTTTTCATTTATATATATATTTTTTTATTTTTCATTTTCAAAGAACTGTGCATAAGTACTTATTTATTTTGGAGGCGGAAGAGGGATCCTGACTTATTGAGAGTAGAAGAGGTTGTTCCTTCAGATAAGTATGTCATATATAACTCTGACATACTTGTTAAGGTTTCCCCCCTCAACTTACTCTACTTGACTAAGCTAACAAGGGTTAACCTAAAAGAACCAATTAGAGTAGATTGTACTATTTAACAATGCAAGCGTTGTGTTTTCACCAAGACTCACTCTGAACATAACGTATTTTCCATCAAGGCATCAATGATTGAAGACAACAAGATCTTCATAAAGAGATAGTACAACAAATAAACAGATGTTGATAGCTATACAAGTCCTCTTAGTTTCTCCTGACTTGTCTCAAGAGCCAAACACGGTTTCATGGAAGGCTAACCTATAGACATGAGCAAGCAAAGAAAGAAAAAAGAAAAAAGCAAAAGTAAAGTGAAAGAAAATAAAGTAAGAAAAGTAAGCAAGCAAGCAAACCAAACCAAGTAAGCAAGCAAATAGACATGTAATCCAGAAAGAAAAGAAAAGTAAGAAGAAAAGACTACTCCCACTCCTATGCTAAATAGTGCATGGGCCTACTCACATGAAATGATACTTTCAATGAAGCCAGTGAACAAGAAATATTGAGCAACAAAGACCAACACGCTCCGAGTTCTAAAACATCCACAAAAAAGAAAACATTGAATGCACAAGACATAAATTATGAAGACTTAACATGGTGTTGTGACACACTGCATACAGATGACAAGCATGCACACTCTCTTGACTGTGACATACAAGAAAAAATGAGAAAGATAGACAACTTACACCTTGCAAGTGTGCTTTCTGTGTATGATTCCTCTAGTGCATAAGCGATGGGATCATGTGATTTGAGTGGAGGAAGTGAAATATGTGTATTGGGTTAATCTTCAATGTGAAGTAGAGAGTGATTAGGAGCCTTGGGTGTTTCAAAAAATTTCTGATCAGAAGTGGAACTAACCTCAGGATAGTGAGGGCCTGACATAACCATCAACCTAGGCTGAAGTGCCTGAACAGCCTACGGGGTTTCCATTTCATCAATAGATATATTGTCGAAGACTAGTTGCTTAGGAAGATTGATAGTGAGTGAATCAACATCATCATAAAATGAAGAAGTACAAATATTATGACAACCACAATCAGAAAATTTGGGATGTTCATTGGCATCCTCATGATTTGATGAATCATCTAGAGGGGCAAATGAGAAAAAAGGATGTTCACCCTCTGTGCTTTCATAAAAGATATATTGGACAATTTTTCATAGGAAGATGTGTCCTCTCCATAAGTAATGACAAGCTTACATCCAGTGTGTCCTATGAATGATCAGAAGTAGAAACATCCAGAGATGAGTTTTCACAAAGGAAATACAAAAAGGAAGAATCATAAGGAATGTTAGGATAAAGAGGATGAGGTGTGGATGGAAGGGAGTCATCCTTCATCGCAGGTTCTTCTTCATATTCCATACACACTCATCATGAAAGATAATGTAGGTTGGATGCACAACACCAAGTCTATTGACAACCCAATCCTTGTTCACAACCAATGTGGAGTCTGAAATGGAGGAACACAAGATAGTACAATCTAGAGGATCAATGGAACACGGGGATAGAGGTTGAGGGAACAAATCCATGTGACAACCAGTAGGGTCACAAGCCAAAAATGTCAAGATATCAAGAGTAGGTGTGGTAGGAGGATGTGATCATTTAATAGATGTGTGCGCACTGTTTCCCTCCTCGTACTGTAGAGCTAGAGTTTTTTTATGAGAATAAGATGGATAGTCACTTGTGACAGTGACGTCATCCATCTTAGATTTAGTAGATCTAACACCGAGGTATGATGGGATGGGTTTGAATGATTCTAAGAGTTGCATGTTTTCAGATATGTAAAGAAGATACTTAAATTTTCCATCGAGAAATTCCCAGTCAATTTCATCTTCCAGAAATCAGTGTGCAAGATTACAAAAATGTGTGTGAATTTCTTAATAGATTCATTAGGTTCCTTCTGTAATTTCATAATTTCTTTATTGAGTGATTTATAGTCAAAATGATTGAAAGCATGGTCTATCTTTGTGACCAGATGAGGGAGAGTGTGAATTTATTTTTCGGGTAGCATGACACACTAATGTAGTGGGTGCCCTCAAATTGTGTATGTGAAAAATGCACAGGTCATGTAATCTTCAAAGATTTCATGCCTTTCACAGGAGCCAACAATGCCAACTATGTGTCTAGCCAAGGTTGCTTGGCCTCCACCATTGTATGTTTTACATTAGAAGTTGTTCTAGAGCTCTTCCGAGATGTCAAAGTCATTTCCATAAGACATACACCCCAGAAGAGAAATTATGTGTTTAGTCATGATAAGTATATAGAGATCAAAGATAGATTGTAAGGAATCAGTTTGTCATCTGGCCCTCCATCTACCACTAGAAATGTTGATAGTGCTAGACCCGCCAACATTCAGCAGATCTCCTTGGTATAAAGTCCCAACTAGACTTCACACTGTTTGGCATAGGATTCCCATTTGCTATGTTGGTCCAATTTCCATTATCTTAAAGGTATGCCTTATTTCTTGCTTGTTAACACATGAGAGTGGTATACTTAGTCTTTGAATAGTGAGGTTTGTGTGCCTAGTGAGTGCTTAGTGTCACTTGTGTTAAGATTCTTTCACTGGAGAGGGAGGGGGTGAGAGTGAGTCTCAAGTTGAAAGGGAATAGTCCCAAATATATTAGAGACACACAACATAACAGGACATGCGTAGCTTCTGGAAGAGTAGTCCACATGGATGTGGAAGTCACAAACACAAGGTGAATATATAGCACGTAAAACACCCAATAGAATAGTCCACATTAGTGCAACGGTCGTTATAACAAGCTTACAAGAATTAATCTATGAATTATTTGGCGTAATAGTCCACACAAGAGAGACATCGTTAAGAATTGATACAACACATTTCCAACAACATATGCACTAAAACAAAGGAAATAGTTCAACTATCTTAATACAGGTTAAAACAACATGCATTACAAGCGTCCAAAGAATAGTCTTACAAATGAATACAATACATGTGTTAAAACATGCCAACTTGTTAACAAGCTTTTGAATTAAGCGAGGTTCCAAGACACATTCGTACACCATTACATCACTAACGCTAATAGCGTGGTGTTAGAGCCACTGCTCACCCCTCAAGGCCTCAAGGCTTTGTGGGAGGAGGCAAGGTGAAAAGTCCTTTGCATGTACAAATGAGGGGTATGTATAGCCAAGGGTGAAACTGACCCTTGTGACTATTCAACTCCCCTCATGACTGTTCGACTTACATAACTCTTTGACTTCATCTATGGGTCCCTTGGACTTCCACGTTACATTACATTGATTACATAGTCATGACCCAAAGTAGTGATGTGTCCGAGGCGACTCATGACACAACTCGACATGCCGGTACATGTATGCACATGTTGCCTATGTCATTCATGTTGAGCTACTGTGTTGTTGAGCGATGAGTGTGCCCATTGTGTACCATAGCTTCACTTCTGCATGGTAGAGTGTGTGGAGTCTTCAATGGTCTTGGTGTTCGCTTTATATTTCATGCATGTGCATGTGTATCCTTTTCTTGCTACTTGGTATGCTTCGTGTGTTCGTCCGTTCACAAACAAGTCTCCTGGCATGCACTCCTTATTCATCCCATTCATTGCCGCACCACGTCTCATCCATGTACATGTATATGAAATCACTCATGACAAGAAAATATCAAATATAAAAATATCCCAGTCAACCATGATTCATCATCTTTATTTTTTGGGTGCAAGTGATAGGAAGAGAGCACAAGGCTTTGAAACAATGTAGAGCACATGTCAGGTCGGGCTGTGGGGCTCTAGGGCACTATCAAGAAAAAATGTGTAGAGGTCACTCGGAGGCTAGGATGAGTAGTCTGGAACAACAGTAACATTCTATGGGATCTGGCTCAGCTAGGAGGCAGAACTGCACAAAGTAACCTTCATGCTTCATGGAAAGAAAGTGACCAGCTAAGGTCTCTGCAATAGAATTAAGAACATCACCGCAAAAGAAGATGTAGAAGGAAGTGTGGGAAAAGAAAATGGAGGATAAAGGAAAAATCCCATGTAGAAAGGAAAGAAACCAATCTAGAAAGAGGGACCTCAGCAGGTCCATGATAGTGAGGAAGAAGCCAAGTCTTAGTGGAAGGAGACAGAGGATGTGGAGATTCCCACTTTGCTCCCAATGTACATACCACTGACAAAGTCGGTTAGGGAGCCAAAGGAAGGGAAATTTTCTACCTACATGCCACTATTGCCAAAGAAGGTTCCTTTTGAGGGAGAAGTGTTGGGGAAGATACCCCAGCTCAAAATGGAAGATTGGGCTTTCAACGATAGAAGAAAATTCCCACAATTTGAGCCGAGTAGGTACCTGAAGAAATGGGTTATGGGAGTGTGGAGAATAAGGCTTTTGAACATGCTGAATGTGTCACACTTCGGCTGAAGCCCATTCAGTACAATATGTGTGTGGAAGCTTATCTCACTGGTGCATCACGATTGCATTTGGCTATAGAAAAGGATCCTGATTGATGAGATGCTCATCAAAAGTATAACAACGCTGCCATATCACTAAAAGGACCCCATGACTAAATTTGTGGGTAAAAACGAAGGTAAATATATGGCCCATACGATGAAAGAAAATTTTAGGTTAGTAAAGAAATCCCACAGATATGAGATAAACTCCATCGAGGATCACCATGTGCACTTCACTGCACATATCTTAGTGGGAAAGATCGTGAGGAAGTGTAGGGGTAATGAGGTGCCTGCCACAATAGTTTCATTAGCAGAATAGTGCAATGCAGGGGTCCATTTCAACTGGGATTCTTATCTATGTAAATAATTTTTGATGGATTGCAAGGAAGCACAGATAGGAGGAAAGACCTTCCACTTATTGAATGCAGTGCGGGCACCAGAGGATAGAGGCACTGAAAAATGCATAGATTTTCACGGGAGGCTAGGAGTGGCCTGCGGGAGCTTGCTGGCCAAAACTATGTAGAACTTGGAGGCATTCATGCTAAACATGTTTGTGCATTTTCTGGGCTAAGTACAGTGTCGGCCAGTTAGGGGGTAGTCTAGGAAATATGTGAAATTTTCAGGAGGAGCAGTAGGTCGGCTAACAGGGAGACTATCTGATAAAACTACATAATTTTCAGATACAGTGTAGTGACAGGTAGCGGGTGCCTACCCATTTTGTTTGTACAATTTATTCAGTCAATGGAGGTAGGCATGCTAACATTTTCTTCACAATTTTTGGGAGGAGTGAAGCTCGGGGTCACTAGCCGGACAAACTCTCCGGTTGATTAGTGGGAGGCTTGATGGATTGGCTTACAGGCAGCATAGATTGAGATGGGTTCTTTGGAAACTTATGCTTTGTTTTGGGTGACAGTCATCCAGGTTGATTCTAGAATTGTAGAGTGAATACTACTTGGGAGGTAGCCTCAATCTCTATGCCATTCTATGAAGTAGCACTTGGTCATTGATGGTTGAGACTTCGCAGTGCATCTCAGCAGAGGTCCAACTGATGGAGCATGGTTCGGTGGACAGATCTTTGGAAAAATGGTTAAGTGTGTGAGCAAGTGAACTCGTGTATACATGACATTGTGAACACACACTCAACATGACTTGATGACTAGACATCTTGAGCCATCAAGGCAACATATTCTTACTATGACTGACTGTGGGATTGTCTAATGATGAAAGCGGCAAGTGTGAAACTTCGAATAAACCTTCAAATGACCATGATGACACTTCCACGACAGTGCTTACAACAACATGTGTGCGTGTGATACATGTTTACATAGTGAAAAAAACTCAAATACAAACCTTCAACATCACCAGAACGAGGTCGCAAGCATGACATAGCAGTCAACAAGTCGAAGACGACAGTTGGCCAAACAAGAAAAAAGGAAGCAAGACATGTACAGGAAACACATGAAATGACTTTTTGTGTTTGTGCACATGCATGTTATTGAGGGCATGATGATATGACAATGACAAGCCCTCTTACACCCTCAACTAATACGTGTACTTTGAAAATTTTTCTTTACTTAACATACTTACCCTCGAGATGATCATGCATCTGAGGGAGTTTTCATGCAGTCTTGATATTTTCCATTACTCGATCTCTTGGTCCCTTTCCTCAACTCCTTGGGAGTGATCTCAACATGTCACCTTTTCCTATTGTAATTATGTGATAGGTGAGTGACGTTTCATTGGGCAGTGATTGCTACTAAATGCGGCCCTGGGAAGCCCATCTGTGTAGTTTCTACATGCAATATGGACAAGGTAGCTTGGACAAAACTACACATTTTTGAGGCAAAGGAAACTATTGGAGGATGGGGCTCTTGGGAGGACACATCTACACAATTTCTAAGAGTAGTGTTGTTTGCTTGCCTACTCTACACATTTTTGGAGAGCAGTGTTGGCTGGGGTCTCTACGAGTTGTGGGGTTTCAACAGGAAAGGAAGGAAGCTTGATGGGTTCAGAAGCAAAGTGTAAAGTTTAGGGAAGATAAATAAGGCTAGGTTTCTTAGGAAATGGGTAAGTGTGATATTAGTCACACATACGTAAACAGTGACATGACTCGACTGTGATCGGACACGTACACTTATTGACACAATGTAGACCATCCAAAATGCATAAGACATACTTTTCTTGATGAAACAATATTCGTGACAAGATTTCATGAAGTGAGTGTGAAACATGTCTATGTGATGACAACCACTCATGTGAGCATGCTTTCCCTTGAAGCAGAACAACATCCCCTTTGCATGACAAACAACAACCCCTATACCCAAAGATGACACATGGTGCATAAACATAAGAACATTGAAAACTCTTAAGATCAAGGAGGGGAGCTTGAAATCATTAGCTTATGAACAAGAGACCAAGGATGATCGATTGCAGGATCCAAGGTAGGCTTCAACATTTTCATCTGAGCCAAAAGTTTGGAGGGTGGTTGTAGCCACTACAACATAACAAAAAATAGTTTAATATATATAATGCGGTATGAATTTCTGAGTTTTTGAGGGGCCAAATTGTGTATTTTTGTTGGGTTATAGTTGTTGAACAAGAAGAGACTATTAAAGGTTTATTTATTTCATTGGAAAGTTGACTTGGTGAAGGAGGAAGGTTTTTGGGTCTAAGGTCTTGGTCTATCTCAATTTGAATTTTGCTAGTGGAAGCATTTGACTAGGTTTTCCCCTATAAAGGAGTTTTATCCCTGACTGAGTACCTACTTCCGGTGTCCCTTATCTTCATGTTTTTATTTTGATGATTTATTGATGAGAAGAAGATAAAGGAATAATATAAATAATTTAATAATAACATAATAATATCACAAGTAATTGTCAACATAAGAAAATCTTTATGCTTTTTTAATTTTCTAACTTGGGATCAGAGTTAAGGTGAAGAAGAAAGTAAAAGACAGACTGAAGATTCATTGAAGAAAAACGGGATCAAACAAATGTCATTAAGAAAAATGATTGTATAATAAGAGAAGCCTACTACCTACAGGAGCTATGTCAACTTCAATGAAGGGAGAAAACACGCTAGAAGGAGCCTCCAATTACAGGGCATGGAAAAAGAGGATAGATCTCATCCTTGGAAAGGACAAGGTTTTGAATCTTATTCAAGGAAAATTCAAGAAGCCTATTCATGAAGTAGAGAAAGAGAAGTTCAGAGAAACTAAAATCTTTGCCATGAACCTAATAGTGGATGGAGTAAAGGAAAACCTAATTCCATACATATCCAACATAGATTCTCTCGTGAAATGTATGAGGCTCTCCCCAAATTATTCACCATCAAGAACATTGGTCAAATAGAAAGCCTCCAAAATGAATTAAGAATAATTAAGATGTTCAAATTCAAACTTTTATGATCCATAACTTGTTAATTCATGAAGATTTTTGGAAAAATCACATTGCCACTATTTCCATATCTTTTATTTATTTATTTTTTATTTTGTTTCTAGTTTTTAATCCCTATTATTTTTCCAAATCAATACCAAATAAAAAATTAAATAAGAAAAATAAGTAATTAAATAAGGGAATGAAAAAAAAAAAATTATTAACTATTTAAACGAATTAAATAATTCCCTAACCTAGTCAAATATAGTTGTTTGGTTAATAATATATAAATTAATTATTAAACAATATAATTTTCCCTCCTTGGTAAAATTTAGCCATTTTCCTCTAGCCATTAGGATGACCTATTTTCGTATTTAACCTCCTTCTGGGATCTGTCTCTTCATATTATCCTAAAGATGAACCACACTGGCTGGTTCAAAACGCGTCGACCAAATATCAACAATCTGATTTTTCCGGAAATCTTCATGAATTAACAACTATTAAGATGATGAAAGAAAATATTGTATCATCATAATTTATAAGAATATCTAGAATCAAAGATTAACTCCAAGAAATAGATGAATTTTTACCCGAAAAATAGCTCTTAATTACCACTCTTCTAGGACTACCAAAATCTTGGAGTGCTTTCACTTTAGGAAGTAACAGTTGGAAGGATACCCCAACATTTGAACAAATGTGGAATGCATGCAGTTAAGAAGAAGCTTGAATATAATTAGTAAAAAACAAGAAAGAATGTGCTGAAGAAAATACCTCTAATGTCTATTCTTCTCATCACAAGAAAAGGGGAACCTTCAAGAAGTTCAAAGGATCAAAGAAGAAAGTTGATCTATCCAAAATTGAATGTTAAAACTGTCATAAGATGGGTCATTACAAGAATCAATGTCCTGAGAATCCAAGGAATAAGAAGAGAGATAGGGAACAAGAAAATACTATCGATGAAGCTCCACCTAAGCAGAATAAGGGTGAAGAACCGGAAGTCAAGGAATTATATTACTAAGTTCTCTCTCACATATCCTTCCTAGTCTTCTATTCTAAGTTTTGTATTGTTTTCCTTTATGTTTTTATTTATAGAATTTGTAGGTCTAACATGCCTTGTTATAACATTTTTGAATTATTAAGGAATTCATACTTCTGTGATCCATAATCTTGTTTGAGAGAATAATTTCAGCAAAATCACATAATAAATCATTTGTCGACGCGTTTCAAACCAACCAATGTGGTTCATCATCAGGACAAGTTGAAGATCTGATCTGAGCAATGCGTTAAATAGGGACAGCAGGCCATTCCAACAACTAACTTTGACTGAGAAACGGTTAAACATGACCTCTAACAGCTAGGTCTGACCAGGTCCAAGGCGAGGGACCTAAATCTTATTTAATAATTCTATTTATTCCTTTATTCATTATAATTATTATTATATATAATATCAATTGCATAATATTAATTGTTAATGTTAACCCTATTATTATTTATTTATCATTATATAATATTAATAAATATTATTTAATAATAATTAAAAATATAATGGTAAATCTAATTACTATATACCCATCATTTAACCCTAGAACCTAAAATAATTATTATTTTATTTATATTTATTTATTCATTTATTTACTAAAATTAATATTAATAAATCTTAATAAAATATATTCTTTTATTTACCATATGAAAATATTTTTATTAATAATATATTAAATATACCAATATATTAATATCAATAAGTATTATTTATTTAAATAAAAATGGTAAAAATTGTTATTACTAATGTGTATATATTTATTTAATATTGTTTATTTAAATATTATTATTATATACTCATTATTTTATTACAAAGGTCACCATCAGAAATATTGATAAGTTGTAGGTGTCCATCACAAATATTGAATTAAGAGGGAGCATCCACCATTTTACCAAAATATAAGTATTATCTTCTCTGTTTTTCATATTTTCGTGTTTATCTTCCTTCTCACATCAAGATTTTGTTTGTATTGTATGTTAATAACCTTTCTCTTTATATTTTCCTTGGTTACGGAAGCTTGTTGAATGCTTAAAGGTTATGTAAGATACTTCAAAGGATAAACTTTTTATTGCAAATGAAGCCTTTCAAGAATGTATGTCCTATAAGGTTTGTTATGGAACAACTCAAGGTATGTCTTAGACTATAAACTTTGTTATAAAGTTCTCTTCATGTAAAAGGTACGATCATTCTTCTTTTGAATTTTTTTTTTTACATTACTGACATCATTATGTCTAGGGTTTTGAATCTTAAATATTCTTGTTAGGGTGATTAATCATTATATTAAATCAACCCTCATCATACTATCATTTTTACCATTATTGTCAAACACTAACCTTTAGGGTTCACTATATAACCCTAGCCTCTTATTGCTAAGTGTATGTTTATAATGTTGAAACCATAGTCTTATGAGGGTTATTGATAAAGTCTAGAAATCATATTCTTTTGATGTTTAGGCTTTTGGAATTGTTATGATGGAAACCCTAGTTCTTTAGGATTTGTTGTTAATGTATAAGTTACCTATTAAAACCGTATGCCTTTAGTGTTTGGCAAATTAGGGTTTCTGAAAAAAAAAAAAAAAACCTGTAATATTTATAGTAAGATCCTAGGAATGAAACCCTAGGTGTATATTCGTTCGTATGATTAGAACCCTAACCTGGAGAAAATTATTATATATCTAACTTAAATGTATTGATGTTTGAAGTGAAATGTTAGTGCATGAAATACTAGATATGTATATGCAAGTATGATAACCTAATTTTTGATACCCATGTTTTAGTTTGTGAATTCTTGGGTTTGTAACAATGTCCTAATAAAGACTCATATTCTAGGCTATGATGATATTATTTTCCGATGTGATTTAGTTTTGATAATAAAATACAAAATATAAATCCTAGTAGTGTCGAACATGTAATTCTAAAAGAATATTGTTGAAACCTTAGGTTTTTTTATTGAATTTAGAATATCTAAGATTTTGTATCTCGAAGATGGAGTCTAGGGTTTATGACAAAACCCTAGCAAGAAGTTGTAATCTAGTATGTAAAAATATGTCTCTTTTTTATTATAAACCTAACTAGGTTTAGGTGTTTGATATCTAAAAGTATAAATGCTTCCATTACAATAACATGATTTTGTTATAGTTCATTTAATGTTTTTGTATGTTTGTATTTGGTTGTACTTTCTATTAAAGTTTTGAAGGTACATAATATTCAAGATGATGAAGATGGACGAAGTTATATGAATAATGATGATCAAGATGATCAGTATGTAAAAAGTTATATGAATAATTATGATCAAGATGACCTTGATGTCGTTAGCAGGAACGAAGTCGTGAAAGTTTGTCCTATTTTATAGAAGGAAGAGGTTGATGTCCTTAAGTTAAGAGGGATCCTAGATAGAAGGAACTCCCTAGCTAAGAGGTAGGGTATATTATGATAATGAATACCTTGAAGCAAGAAAAAGTGATATATGTGAATTTTCATGATTCATGAAGTAAGAAGACATGAGGATCTATTTAGTGTCACTGAAGAAATAAGATTAGAAGAAAGATTCCGAAAAATTGTATATGGATAACTTGATGATAAAAGAAGCATCAGAATGATTGAGGACCCTGAAGTTTTATGTTCACTTATATTTAAAAAGAAATTGTTGATTAGGGTTTGTGATTGCGCAAGATATCTCCATAAAAGATTAAATGCTTGAAGCATGCTTGGAAAATTGGATATATTTGATTTAGTTGATAGGGAGAGATGAAGCATTTTATGGCAAGATGCTTCGGAGGACATTTGGCTGGCATATGTGTTGATGTCTAGATACCAAAGGGGGAGGGTTGTGTTGGTCATGGAGCTCCAACCTTTGATACACACCTAGATGATTCCCTGGGTTGGTGGTAGATCCTAAAATCTTGATGGTACCTAGAGTGGCTAAAGCTTGAGTCACCTTAGTCCCACCCAAATAGAATAATCTGGTCAGGTATCTAGTCTGTAGTATTGAGTGTGCTATGAATTTTCATAGAGAATATAATATTGAGATATTCCATGTACCACTGCATATATCTAATTATGAATACCCCCCTAGTTAAGAGGGAGTGTTGAAGAATGTAACTAGTGTCGATATTCATAATTATATTTGAGTCATGATGTAATATATTTTTCAAAATAAAGAAATAGAAATTTTATTATTAAATAAATTGATTTATTAAAGCATGTATTTCATGCTTGGGTCAAATATTTTTAGGAAAAACCCTCCATTGAAGGCTTCTAAGGTTTATGTCTAGTATCCTTGTCCTTTTCCATGGCAGAAATGGCCATTGGAGAGATGCGAGAGTAACAACTGGGGAAAAGGAAGGAACTCACATAAGATTGGCAGTTGCGGAGGGATGGTGGGAAGGAGTAGACAAAGTTGAGTGGGAAAAAAAAAGGATAGCTAAGGAATGGAAATAGATGAGCAAGGGAGAAGGTAGAGATCCTGAGAAGGAACTAGCAATCCAAGTTGGTGCACAAAGAGAAGGAAGAAAAAGTGAAAAGGAAGAAAGGAGAACATTGAGTGGTTGTTGTTGTGGAGCTAGGAGCTCTGCTCTATATCTGTTGTTTCATATGCTTATGTATTGTTCTGTCTAGATTTTTTGTATGTTGAAAAGGAGGCCTTGAGCCTGATGTAATTCTATTGATACTCAAACTAATGATGAACAATGTTATTGGGACCATCGTTTGTTAGTTGCATGTTAATCTATTTCTTTAAAATTTGTATGTATGTGTATTTTTAAGTAGTATCTCTTTTACGAGCATGTATGACCTATTTCAATCAGAATTATTTGTATAATGATTCAGTGTTCTTTGGTTCTCGGTTCTCTAATATGAGTCCTCCTGATACTAGATTCCAACTCCAATCTAACTAAGGTCGTGGCACGACTCAGGTGAGACTCCTTACCCACATTGCGTAAGGTGAAAATGTTGGAATTGTGCTAGAATACAAAGTAGCTTTGTTGGCCCCTGTAGTCGAACCTAGGGTCTCAAACTTGTTGTTATTTCTGCACCACAAATGGTTTCGTTGTTGGGACCCTAAAATTTCAAAAAGAGGTTTGGAATATGGTATTGAGGATATTTAAGAAAGAACTACCAAACTGGTGGAATGAGAAATTTGACCAGTTTGTTTCTCAACAAGCTTAACTCTGTCGATGAAGTATCGAGAAGTTGAAGGAATAAATAATGTATTTAGAACCGTCTAGTGATCAATATGAGATATTCTAGTGCAAGTTTCCAAAAGAAATTTACCACTAGTTGTAGTGATTGAAAGTGAAAGGAAAGTCCAGTGGAAAAAATCCATCTCATCGCATTTGCACTCAAGCGAACCTTATTGAGCTACACTACCTAGATATAGATATAACGAGAGCGGTATATTTCTAGCCACAAACTATGTTAGAGGGGTACATTATTGAGTTTGCAACATAAAGTCATCAATATATTTTCCAAAGTTGAATTTATTTTCCGATCGAGGTTGGGGAAGCTATCGAAGGAGGTTACCTTGTGGATTAAGGTTCTAATGGTGGAAGAGGGCTTGTTGGTGTTCCAGAACCCAAGCATAGAAGCTTAAACACCTAGTACTATGGGAAGGACCTAAAGGGAGGAATGCTAGCAAAAAGGGAACTATGAGAATGTCACGAGGATGGATGGAGATGACTTTCGAATGGCCAAGGATCTAAGAGTGCAAAGGGGAGCGAAGATAGCTGAGAAATGGAGGGAAGGGCCATACATGCCATTGAAAGGTGGGAAAATATTTTTCACCAAGCAAGAGTGGTGTTAAGAGATAAAAAAGAAGAAGAAAGTGTGGAAGAAAGTCCAGTGGGAAGGGAAGAGATGACTGCAATAGTTGTGGGTCCAGAAGGTGACACAGGTCCATCCCCGCCAATGGAAATATTGGATGGAATGGGCCACCTAGGCTCGAAGGAAAGCCTAGATGATGACATGAACTTTTCTATAAGGAGACTAATTATGGAAGATGATGCATCCAAAGGAATCAACAATCTAGCTCCCTGAAGCTCAGGTAGTGTCTCCCCTAACCTTCGCCTGGTACTCTATCATAATCCTGACAAATTCCTATCTAATTTAATAAAAAATATAAAAGTTCATAGTGTGCATGCTAATTACAGGGCTAGTTCTAGTAGCAGTGGTATGAGTCTGCAAGCATCATTACAACCTGGTTTGTGGATATTTGTACTCCTATCAGAGTCTGCGTAAAAAATGGTGAGATCATTCACTAGGTATGTTGAGTTCTCTAGTAAAGGGAATAACGATGTAGAGAAACAATCGTATCTATGTGAAGCCATCTGGAGGGCCCACTAGATGTTGGATGATGTGATGTTAAATGAATTCCAACCACTCGTAGAGAAAGGGCCTTATGATGGTTCATAAAGTGGTCAAAGTTACACTAGAATTGAACTGTAGATGATGTCAAAAGAGAATTTGTGCAAGAATTTAAGCTTCCCCAATCAACAACGGTTTACAGAAGTATGGGAAATAAAACATTGAGAAGGAGAGACTGCATGGGAGCTAATGTAGATAATTAAGGATGAAATCGTTAAACTAAGCTACCCGATAGATCCAAATCATAAACAAGATTGGTTTATCAAAGAATTATTTCCTCTCATATGTACACCATTGATGCAACAAAAAATTGATATGCTACAGGATGCTCTAGAGAAAGAAACTCATATTGAAGCTATGGTAGGATACCCACATGAGTATCAGGGTAGAGAAACACCTCATGATCCATCCATTTTATGTATACAAAATCAAATTGTGAATATGACCGAGAATTTGAAGGATATGCAACCAACATGCCTGACACAACCAAATGTATGGTGTACAACCTGCTTAGTGGAAGGTCATATTGCTATAGAATGACCAAGGTTGTGAGACACAAATACTACATCTACACTAGTAGGAACACCTATATCTACACCTGCAGTAGGAGTTGTGAAAATAGGGTAACAAGGGTTATACATAGGGTGCAACCAATTTTAGGCGTTCTCGAATTAGCAAAGCTTAGTGCAACTGAAGTACTCTGAGGTATGTGGGGGTTATAGGCATCCCCCTTGTCTGTGCTCAATACTACAAAAATACTCCAAATCTCCAAATAACACTTACTATGAATTTTGTGCTTCAAAAACTCACCATATTGATTAGTGCAGGGCACTAGATGCTCTGGTTGATCTGTTAGACTGATCGACCTTCCCAATCAATGAGACTCCTCAAGGGAGAGGAGGAGGAGGAAAAAGGGGAGGAAGGATAGGAGGTAAAGGTCTAGTTTTTTATTACAATTGTGATCAAGAAGAGAATGCTACATGAGATTTCCCACTACAAAGAATACAATTGTGCTCTCAGTGCAAGGCCAATGCACATGCGACAGAGGACTATCTAGCGCTGATTGGAAGGTGGGAAGAGTGAAACCACTTGTGGGAGGAAATTTTATTAATGCATATCCAAGGTTTCTAGAGGTAGCCCCCTATCAAATATTAATATAGTCATACAAGGAGGAAAAATTATCGGAGCTAACACGGGATCCATAGAAAAACACAAGATTATAAGACTGAACTCCCTAAAGTGCTCATGTGACCCTAAACAACAGAAGCAGTATTACATGGAAGCACCAAAAGTTTTCAACTAACAGGAGGTGGAGGGCAATAGAAGCAGTAGTCAAGATCTATTAAAGCTAAGATCCAATAACTACCACATTACAACACCTGAACCATTGAATAATGGTTCATATTATTTTTGCAAATCATGAACAATAACCAGATGTTGGGGAAGTTACGGAAAATTATAAAAGACACTTTCCTAGATGGGGCGGGTGGGGGAGGGTTCATGTTTTCCAACCTGCCTAAAAGACACTCTAGGATGGTGCAAAGGAATAAGAAGAGAAAGGGAACAATGTTCAAGATTGATGCTCAAATTTTAGGGTTACAGATTAAGGACAACATGTTGGATCTAGGCTTAGATGTCAAAATTTTGCTAAGAAAGACATGGGAAGCCCCAAGAAAACATAAGTTGACATTTTAACCAATCTAAATACATATGGTGAATTAGTATTTAATCCTCTCGATTGGATTACTAGAGGATATGGAAGCTTATGTAGTCAGGGTGAAGACCCATTCAGACTTTGAAAGCTATAGACATCATGGGGGACAAGGACACCTACCAACCGTTTCTTGGGATAGATTGGAAATTTGATAACTATGCCATAATTGATTTAAAGAAGTAGCTAATGAATTTTTAAATAGAAGGGGTTAGAGTAATCTAACCTCTAGACCCCTATCAAGGACCAAGATTCACTGTTACATAGTATTTTGTCACACCTCTCACACTTCCCTGTGACATACCCCGAAGTGCCCGAAACATGACCACCATGCAATGTACTCATTCATATATGCAGCTCAAATCCTCCCTAAAACATTGATTGGAAAATGCCTTAAGCTTTCCCTGAAGTAAATAGCTCTAAAACCCTAATTTGAGAATCATCACTTTTATGATACTAAAAACTGTGATGGTCACTTGTTGCACTATACTAGACTCGTGATTCCATCACTCTGTTTTCTTGTATACCCGTGATGATCCCTAAAAGGCAATTTTCCAAAAGAGGATGAGAAGCTTCGTGATCTAGAAGCTTCCAGAGTGACGAGCTGGAGGTGGTTTGGCATAGATGAGGTCGAGTTCTCCCAACTTTGCCTCTTGGTCTTATCCCAATGAGCTACCTCCTTGAGACGAGGCCTTCTCCTATCTTTTAGGAGATCCTAAGTCCCATTCCCTACCTATATATGCATACTCTCCCATTCCCAAATGGTTGGTATTTGTCTATTTGCACCCTTATGCTAAGATTGTGCCTATATACTACTCATTTGGCTTGGAGAAGGAGTGCTTGGAGAGCCTATTTTGACTTGGAAATTCATTCAAGGAGAGCCTATTGACATCAAGGCTTGGTTGTATGCTTCCTCCTATATTCTATTAAATATAACTGCTCGATCATTTTCCCTAAATGTGTATGCTCATGTATCATTTAGCTTAACTCTCCTTGATCTGTTTAGTAGGTTACTTTTGAATATGATATTTGTATTTGCATGCCTTGTTGTGTCTTGATCCCTTCTGCAGGTGTATAATCATTGTGAGCAACAGGAACGAGCTCATGACACAAGTTATTCGAGGTCTTCAACAAAGGAGAACGTGATAGAATCAGAATGAGGTAGGTCATCCTCTTCGTCTTGCATTTCAATCGTAACTTAGGAAAGTGTCCAATAGATTGTCATGTAGGTTGCTAGTCCCACTCATTGGGCTAGAGGGATCATCTTTGTCCATAGAGAGGATTGCCTAGACAAAAGAATGGAGACTCCTCTAGGGAAGCTATAGCCCTTTCCATTCAATCCTTCACCTTGAATTTGTGATGAGTTTGACCAACCATCAATTTCCTAGATTGTTTGCCTTTCTGTAACTATTTTCACTTGTTGGTGATTGCTTGAGGACATTGAGTTTTGTCTGGTCTTGAATAGTTTTTATTTTTCCTTCATTTGTCTCACCCATCGTGGGTTTACCTCTCACAATCATGATGTCATCATGTATTCTTTAATCAAAGTCGCAATTATTACTTTTTCATCATTTCTTTTCCTTTAATAGGCGTGACGATCCCAAAGTATAAGAGAAAATATGGTTTTTCTTCTTGATTTTAGTCTTTGTGTCCTCTATTAGTGATTTTCTAGTGTGTGTATGATGTGTTTGTCTAATCGTCAAGATTGATAGGCTACAATTGTCTCTTGATTTGGTTTTTGTGTGTTTGAGGCTTCTTTGCTTCTTAGGGTTTCTATGGTTTCTAGCTCACCCTCCACTCATTGATTGATCTGCCTCTAAGAGATTGATCACTCCGGTTCAAGAGTATTTTGTGTCAAGACATCTCTTACAAGTGCTTTTGGTTCTTTAGTGTGAACTTGTTTTCATTAGTATCAAATCATATTGATGCTTTGAAAATCATTTTGCTTCTATTGTCAAGCATAGATCACAAATCGTTTTCTTTGGTTGAATTGAAAGAACATGCTTTTTATCATTCTTATGTTTCAGAAAGTGAAAGTGTTTATCATTTAAGTATTTTCGAAATGTTTCTTGCATTCAAAATCATAAAGTGAAAGAGATTTTCATGATTAGTGAATTGTTTTAATTTCAATTTTCTTTTTGCATTCATTTGCATTGATTGAATTAAAGTGAAAGGAAAATCATTATTGTATATTTAGTGAAAAGAAAAATATTTTCATTTCTATGGCATTGCATTTGTTAGTAGAATGAAAGATTAGATTTCGTTTTTACATATTAAATTGGAAAGAGTTGTGTTGATGCATTTTGGATTTATTGATGCATTGCTTGGTTGTTTCTCTTCCTTTGTTAGAATAACCTTCATCAAATGAAAAGTTTCATTTTCATCATTAGTTGCATTCTAGGAACGTGTGACATCATTGAGCCATCAAAACTGAAACTTAATTCAAGATTAACTTAAGATTTACCTCAATTAGCCTAAGGAGAATTTGTCATTTAACAAAAATATCTAGAGTTCTAGGCTAGATATGTTTTTCCGCATCATAAAACATAGAATTTGTCATTAATTGCATGGAGTGTATCCCGGGGGTGAAATCCCATCCTAGTATGGAAGTATATAGAAGGTTCTTCAGTACTTTCAGGTATATTAGGGGCACTTCGGTATGAAAAGTATATAGGACACTCTCATTGAACAATTCTGCATTAGACTTCCCTAACATAGACTTGTGTTCCTCATACGATCGTGTATATATTGGGAGACCCAATTAGGTTTCTATCCTTTAGCCATGGTTAACCAAGTTAGCTGCCTTGTAAACGTGATACACTGAACACAACATTCGGGGAGATTGGCCATCATACGTTAAGTCCTTGGATTCAGCTGGGGTTTATATTGCGGTTCACAGGTACTTGATAATCTCTTTTGCCTAGTTTTTACCCATTTTGATTTATTTGTTATTTCGTGTCAATAAAATTAACTACCGACGATAAAATTTCAAACCTATGCAGTTGCTTCTTGGCCCAATATTGAGTAAACCGTTATAAATTTTAATTTTAATCAGCCCTCAACCAATCTCCTCTCCTTCTTCTACTCTTGAGAGAAATTCATCATGGCTGAACCATTGAGTTCACCCAAAAGTTCCCCTTCATTATCTGATACTGAAGGGTCTTCACAAGGAGTTCATCTAGAACTTCCTCAGTCACTTAAAGCTCAAGGCTTTGAACTTGGGACTATCCTAATCATCTAACCTCTTGCTTATCATCCACCACGTTCCGATTCCTTCTCACCTCAAGAGTCTGCTCCAAAAACCCCTGAGAGTCCATAGAGGTTTGTCTTATATATGTTGAGTCCGTTATTTGATCCCGTTGTGATATCTCCTCAACATCCTTACAATCCTTATGATCAACCTGGTGTTCCTTTGGATTTATCTCATTGTACATCTCAGATTTCTCCTCGATAGTTGTTTCCACCCATGGATTCAGAAGGTGACATCCCAACCTCTCCGCTAGGTCATTCAAAATTTTCCACAACTAATACTTCTCATGTTGATGATGAACAAGGGTATGAATTTCCTCTAGAAGGATTTCCTTTTACGGGAAGAGTCCCATATCACACACTCCTTGAAACGAGTACGCCTATATTTCCACCTGGTTATACAACCTTAGCCCAATTAGTTTTAGGAACTCCTAATGCTTCATCTTTTTACCAAATCCTATTTGGTCTTCAAATGCTATGTACACTACTGGTTCATTTATCCAAAACGCGACCTATAAAATTCCTGTACAAATTACTATTACGTCATTTCTTGTTCAATTGATGATTCCATTGCAACCTGTAATGTCATTTCAACCTTCCATTCTAGTACAAACAACTATTTTAGGTTAGGTTTCTGGTAGTTCCTCCACCCCTCCATTAAGTGGACAAAATGTACCACCGCCTGGGGGGGAAACCTGAACATTCCTCTTGTGTCAAGTGGAACCCATGTGAGTGGATCACAAACTCATATGGTTGGAGTCAATCAACCTTATTCTGGTGGCATTCATACCCCCATTGGTCCATCCAGAATGGGTAATATCCAGTATTAATAGCCATACATTGCTCATATTCCACTCCAACAGGCTTATGTCCCATATGGTTTGCAAGCTTTGGTTAATCCACCTTACATTCCACAAGTAGGAGTCTATGTCTAGCCTTGTCAATCCACTATTCCCGGTGGATATTCTTAGATCTAGTTCGATAATTACCAATACGCATAGGGTATACCTCAAGGAACTTCTACCAACCCTTGTAGCAACAAAGGCAACCATTACAATAGCAGGGGAAACCTTTGCAGTAATATTAACCACCTTTGCAATAGAAAACACAGTTTGTTCAACAACCTACTCAACCTATGTATCGGTAAGGCCAACCTTTGTGGTAGCAAGGTTAACTTCTGCAGTAGCAAGTTCAACTTATCTATCAACAAGGTCAACCTTTGTAGGCACAAGGTCAATCCCTATAGTAGCAGGGTCAATCTCTTTATATCCAGGCTCAATATGTGCAACAACCTTACAATCCATATGCACATATAATGCTTATCAATGGCCTGTGGTAGCTCAATATCAACCTTAACCTAGACAAAATTAGTGGGGAAAAATCAAGTTCCCTATGGTCAAAATTCTCCGCTGTGGGGGAAAAATCCTTACCAGCAAGGTTAGAACCCGTAGGTTGGGCCTCGTTAAAGGCCTTACATTCCATTTAATCCATAATTTCCATTTTTAGCCACGTTGGAACTGCCTAATGTCTCAAGGCTCACTAATGATCTTATTCTTCATTCACCTTATCTTCCTTCAGTTCCTACTAAAATTCCAAGTGATTGCCCTAAGTTCGAAGGAAAACCTAAAGAGGACCCTCAAGCCCATGTGATGACATATCACTTATGGTGCTCTTAAAATTCTTATGTTAACGATTCTAACCATCTTCGCCTCTTTCAAAGAACCTTAATAGGTGTTGTCGTGAAATGATATGTCGAGTTACTTCAAGCTAACTATGTCAATTTAACTCTTTAGCTATGGCTTTCCTCACCCACTTCCAGTTGCCAGTTCGTTATGAAACTAGTACTCATTTTCTAACATATCTTAACCAAGATTCAATGATGCACATTTCCGATCATATCCATGAATGGATACATTGGTGTCGCCTCATCAAATTCGAGATTCCTGATGAGTTGTTAACTAAATGGTTTACAAAATCATTCATAAACAAAATTGCTAAAGACATAGAAATGGGTGAATGTGCTACCAAGGACCAAGCTATGGCTCATGCCTAGTATCTAGACTTAGTCTATTCCCAATCTGGCATGTTGTATGAAATGTTTCCTAATGGTCTAAGACCATCATCAAATCTGGTATCTTCAAAGTCTCCTAATCTACCTGTAACATCCCTCCCTTAATAATCAATAATAAATAATAAGAACTAATAAAAATAATACAAAAATAATAATTAATAACCAAAATAACAAATAAAAAATGATATTAAAAGAAATAAGTAATAAAATTAAAGGGAAATTATCAAAAAAATCAGAGGAAAATAAAGAAAAAGTAGCATGCAGACACTTGGAGGGTGGGCATGTAGCATGCAGACACATGGAGGGTGTGCATGTGGTGGTTTCCCTTCCAATGTTTTGTTCTATTTAAAGAATGATGAGGAGGATGGGAGGGGTTCGATCATTCTGAGGTTCTATCTTCATTCTCTTGGGAGAATACTAAGACTTAGGAATACTGGCAGTAGTCGTTGATTGAGGACTCGGGGGTGGCCAGTTGTAGCAGAATCCTGGCACAATTGAGCCTACGGTTGGGAGGGGAGTCGTCTCCAAATCTTGTGGTCACTTTGCAGCCGGAAAGTACAGGTATAATTTCATTGAAAGAATTGTTTTCCTTTTGACATTAATTTTAGTTTTACTTGTGCTGTTACATATGGTATCAGAGCCGAAAGTGGGAAAAAGGACAGAGATTCCTTGAGATTTCCCGGGGTGTTGGGGACTTTCGATGCCTGCTGGTTATACTAGTTCAGCAGAGGGTGTTGGCAACATGAAGAAATAAAAATAATAAAAAAAAAAAACTTAACTTCGGGACGAAGTTCCTTAAAGTGGGAGAGTATGTAACATCCCTCCCTTAA
>APFE030197649.1:0-45893 GCA_000404065.3 Pinus taeda | reverse complement strand
GGGTGGCCAGTTGTAGCAGAATCCTGCACAATTGAGCCTACGGTTGGGAGGAGAGTCGTCCCCAAATCTTGTGGTCACTTTGCAGCCGGAAAGTACAGGTATAATTTCATTGAAAGAATTGTTTTCCTTTTGACATTAATTTTAGTTTTACTTGTGCTGTTACAGTACCACTTGTTGATCGTATAATTGGATCAGTGTCCGAGACCTCCACGAAGACTTTTTCAAAGCAAAAATCTGTTGCAAATATTGATTCCAATCATCCTTCAAAAAATTCATCAAATCCTAGTAAAACCTCTAAGGTCCATGTCGTTGAGTCTACTCCGGTAGATAAAGCCTCGAAAATTAAGAAGAAGGCTAAAGGTAATGCCAAATTCGATACCCTAAAATAGGATCCACCGAAATCATCTGTTGATGATGCTTCCAAACGAAAGATGAAATATCCTTGCCTTATTTGTGAGGAAGACCATTATACCAAGGATTGTCCCTGATGCACTGAATTTAATCATTTATTGAAGGGACTCCCACTGTTTTGAAAGAACCATTTCCATCTCAGCAGATGCCATTGGTAGACCATCCGCAATCCTTTGCCTCCTCTAGTTCACAAGTTTTCATGCTACAAGTTTCATTGCCTATCTTCGTTGCTACTTGATTGAAGGACTATCAAACCACGCAAAAGTAGATGGTGGAGAAAGAAGTCACTGACATACCTTCTACTTCCACTCCACCCAGTTCTGGTCTGCTCCATATTGAGAAACCTATCAATGAATCTGTGATCTGACCACCTCCCAAAGGTTTGCTTCTGAAATCAACCTACAATCTAAACACTAGCATTGCACAACATTATAATATAGTCGAGGATATCGCTCAAGCACCTTCATCAATGTCTTCTTTGAAAGTTCTCCAAACATGTTCGATGCAACTGAAATCATTGTTGTTTTCTATAGGTGTTGTTGTTCCTTCTGATTCGATTTTAATTACTTTCGATCTTGAAAACCATGTTCCTCATATTCATCATCATATTTCTTTCTTGATTCAAGTTATTATTAAAGGAACAACAATCCATTGAACTATTATTGGTGAAGGTGCTTCCACCTGCATCATGTCTATTTCGTGTTGGAAGGCCATTGGCTCTCCTCCCCTTAATCAGTCCCCGAACACTTTGGAGGCCTTTAATGATAGAGGCTCCTGTCCATATGGTATTCTCACAAAATTTCCTTTCCTGTTGGAAGGAAAGACTGTTGAGATAGAAGTGGAATTTTTTGAGGCGAATCTCAATTACAACCTTCTTCTCGGCTGAATTTGGACCCATGCTATGTTTTGTGTGGTTTCATATTTGTTCAAGGTGCTTCATTTTCCTCACGAAGGAAAAATTGTCACCATCAACCAGTTGTCTTTTTTCTCTTTCGGTGCATCGAACGAAAATGCCCCTTATGTGATAAATAGCGAGGATACTTATGAGAGTGTGGGGGTAGGTATTTTTGAAGACTCTTCTTTAATGGGTACTTTTTCTCTCCCACCTTTGAATATCCCTTTGATCAATATGATATATGTTTCTACAGATCCTTGGATTATTCCTTCTCTGGATCAAATTGATTCTTTTGGTGATTCTATGTTGTTAAGTCCGTTAGAAAAAGCTTATCAAGAAATTGTCTTGGCTTCAACAACTGCTTCAAAAAGTCATGCTGTTTTCAGTATGAACCTAGACACTTATGCGCAATATCCTTGGCTTGGTTCTTGCGATTCCCCGGATCCCTTGAATGAAACATTCCCCAGCGATGAGAGTATTGTTGAGGTTATGTCTCGAGATGAAACTCCTTGGAATGATCTTCATCATCGTTATTTGTTTTTGCCTAGCCTAGGTGAAACCCCTTCGTGTCCCGAAGCTTTTGTTTATCATAACCCGATGCATCTGCTTCAAACACCTGTGTTGGTGCACACTGTCTTTTCTGAGGGTAATATGGGAAACATTACTAAAACCATGCCTCCCAACATTTCCATTAAACCTGGAATTGTTGAGAACGTTCATATTGGGTTTCCTGTTCTCCTGATGAGATCAAGTCTTACACTAAAATTTTCAAAGAATTTAGTGATGTCTTCGCATGGTCATATGAGGAAATGCCTAGTGTTTATCTAGGTATTGTGGTGCATGAAATACCCACGTATCCTAGTGTGAAGCCTATTCGTCAATGACTTCGTCACGTGCATCCTCGGAAGGCTACTGCTATTAAGGCAAAAGTTGAAAATCTTTTAAAAGCTGGTTTCATCTATCTGATCCCATTGATAAATTGGGTGTCTAACATTCTCCCCGATGCTAAAAAGTAGCGCATGATCTGAATCTATGTTTATTACCATGAAATCAATCGTGCATTCTTGAAAGACAACTATCCCACTTTGTTTATCAATGAAATCATTAACGAGTGTGTTGGGAGTGAGATTTTCTCATTTACGGATGGATTTTCTAGTTACAACCAGATCAACATATCATCCACTCATCAACATAAGACAACCTTTATCTCTCCATGGGGAACTTTTACCTATAAGAAGCTTCCTTTCAGTTTGAAAAATGTTGGTGCTACCTTTCAGAGAGAAATTTCCTATGCATTTCATGGTATTCGGCGCATTGTTCAACCTTATCTCGATGACTTACCATCCCATTCTGCTAAGCGTCATGACCATCCGGATCACTTAAGATCCATATTTTTATGATGTTGACACTATAAATTCCATCTCAATCCACATAAGTGCATTTTTTGCATAGAATCTGGTCAGCTCTTGGGTTTTGTTGTGTCCCGTGATGGTATCTGAATAGATCCTCTAAAGTTGAGGTTATTGTAAACTTACCCCTTCCTAGTTCACTTCTTCAATTGCAAAGTTCGCAAGGAAAGGCTAATTTTCTTCGTCATTTCGTTCTTAACAATGTTGAACTCACCAAGGGTTTTAATCATTTTCTTAAAAAGGGGATCCCATTCATTTTGAATAAAATTTCCTAAAAATACTTTGATGCCTTGAAATACATGCTTATCAGTGCGCCTTTACTGCATCCCCTTGATTATTGACGTGATTATTTCCTATACTTGGCTGTAGTTGACATTACCATTGTTGTGGTGTTGGTTCTGGATGATGATGATGGTAACGAACATGTGGTTTATTATTTAATCCAAAATATCCCTGACACTGAAACTCAATATTCCCATGTTGATAAACTTGCCTTGGTAGAAGTCCATGTTGTTCAAGTATTTCATCGTTATATCCTTCTACGAAAAACCAAGGTGATTTCATATTGCAACCCCATGACCTATATTTTGACTCGTCAATTACTTGGGGAAAAATACTCTAAATGCATTTTTATCCTGTAGGAGTTTTATTTGGAGTTTATTGCCCCCAAATCCAAGAAATCACTTCTTTTCGTTGAATTGATATGCACCCTTCCTTCCATAAGCACTTCTACTGATTTTACTGAGCAGATCCATGATGAAACTTTGTTTCCCATTAGAACTCTTAACCCGTGGTATGGAGATATTATTTTTTATCTTCAGACCTAAACCATTTGATCCGAGTTCTCTCGATTTGAAGAACACTACATTTGGCATTAGTCCCAACCCTATTGGAATCTTGGTGATACATTATACTCAGTCGATGTTGAATCTATTTTTCAAGATGTCTAATGCATGAAGAAGCTAAATGGGTCTTAAATGACTGCCACTATAGGGCATGTGGTGGTCATATGTCAGGCTACGCCACCTCTTAGAAAATCCTCCATGTGGGTTACTTTTGGCCTTCCATTTTTAGGGATTGTATTATGGATATTCGGAAATGCCATGAATGCCAGATTTTTAACCACAAGCAGCACGCCCTGGCAGCACCCTTACACCAAGTCATTACCATTGGCCCATTTTATAAATGGGTCATAGTCCTCATGACATGTAACCCTTGCTTAGCTGGGGGGCATGGCTACATTATCACCGTTTCCGACTACCTCACTAAATGGGCCGAGACGATGTCCACATATAATGCTGATGGTATCACCACTGCTAAATTCCTCTTCAACCATGTCATAACCTGTTTTGGAATTCCTAAAGCCATTGGAACTTACCATGGATCACATTTTCATCAGTACATGATGGCAAAGCTGACTTCTTAGTTGGGTCTTCGCCATGATAGCTCAACTCCTTACTATCCACAAGCCAATGGCCAAGTAGAAGCAATTAATAAATTTATAATTACTATGCTTCAACGAACCATTGGGAACCACAAAAAGGATTGACATCTGATACTATTCTCAGCTCTCTATTCTTACCGGACTTCAGCTAAGACATCCGCTAGGTTTACTCCATTCCAACTGGTTTATGGTTTAGAGGCAACACTCTCGATTGAATGCGAAATCCCTTCGCTAAAATTAGCTATCGAACTTCTTCCTAATACCTCACCCGAAGAGGAGTAGTTACTCTATCTTGAGAGGCTTGATGAGACTCTTCACATTGCTTCGATGGTAATCGAAGCCCAAAATAAATGTGTCAAACCTCATTTTTATCAAACTATTTCTCCATGCACTATTTCTTAAGCTAGTTGATTACGAAGGAAATGCATTGTCACAACCCCGCAAAGGTTTGTATTTGAAAAAGTATTATGCATGAAATCCATGTAATTACTTTTTGTACATTAGTGTGTGAATTCATTGGTGTGCATTTTTTATTTTTGGTCTCCTTGTTTTCTTTGCAGACATGTTTTTTCTGCTTACCTTGTGTTCCACTCAGTTTGCAGATGTCGTCAAATCATTATGTCGGTTTTGCTGATGGTGCTTGTTGTAACACACAGAATTTGTCTTTCGCAACTTGGGCACTCCTCACCCCCGATGGCGAGTTGATTGATTTGCAAGGTATTTTCCTAGGATGAACAACTAACATTATTGTTAAATACAATGTAGTTATTGAACTATTGCCAGAAGCAGTTTCTCTTGGCATTAGAGATTTAGTTGTTAAGTTAGATTCACAACTTGTTGTGTTATAATTGAATAATTATTACTCAATAATAAATCCACAGATTTTGCATACGTATCTACGTGTTCGATTACTGGAAAGAAATTTTGATTTTGTCACATATCAACATATTCCATGCAATTTGAATACATTAACAGATGCATTAGAAAGTTATGTCCTTGATAGACATTTGCGTAATTTGTAAACCCAATCACATCATCATGATACATGGACACATAAGTAGAAAATAAAACATGCATATATATATATATATATATAATATATATATATATAATATAATAATATATATATATATATATATATATATATATATATATATATATATAATATATATATATATATATATATGTATGTCTATCAGAGTATTTAAACCTCAAAATCTCAAAAAATGAAGTGTTTCAAGACACTTGGCTTTCGAAGCCTACAACATGTAAAAAAACAACTAGAAAAGCTAAGTGCTTGCATGGTGCTCACGATAGCCCAAGACTGCCCTAATCACTCAGCCTAACAGCCAATGAAGTCTTGCAGATACCCCTACTATGTGCCTTTGGTATCGCAAGGGCACATCATCTATAGTATTGTACTCTGGAATCCCTCAAGTGATCACATCGAGATTACGTTCCATCTCTCTTTTGGGGTCTGCTCCTTCCTCATAGGGAGAATTTTCTACCTGCTGGGCTACTCGCCATGCTATTAGCAACATTCTAGGTGGCCTTTCTGGTCCAACATCTGCACATTTATCACAAGTTCAGTCTCAATTACATTTTCATAAAAAAAATCATAAAAACTTGAAAAATCAAAAAACAAGTTTTACTTGCATCAGTCCATTGTTCACCTAGTGGTAGAGGTAGATCTGGGTCCCATCTGAAATTTTTGCTTGCATAGGCGTAGTCATCCACAACAATCAATTGGCAACGTATCCAATGAAAACCTGTGGCAGAAAATGAATTGGTTGACCCCCTCCTTCTCGAGGCATGAGTTCACTCCATCTGAATACTCTCGAATCTTGTGGATTAGGATCTGGTACCTATTTCCACTGATACCAAAACAAAGGCACATTCTCTAGAAAGAAAGTAACCAAAATCGAACCAAAGCTAAATTGTTTCAAGTTTCCATGCTTATGCTTGGTCAACTGCCTCTTCATATTGGCAAGTAGCCTCAAACACGATTTGAATAATGTTGGAGTGAGGGATTCTACTGCATACTGGAATTGAGATTTTGAAGTCTTATGCAAATATTGCATCCAATCTACGTGAGCTATGGTGAATAGGATCGTCCTTAGGGAAAGATTTCTGATATTTTCTATCTTCACCTTTCCACCCATTGTCATCTCGGCACCTGGGCAATGTCTCATGACTAGAGTACTGGTGTTCTCACCTCCAGGACGATACCTGATGAGTTGTACCCTTTCTCCCCTTCACAACAATCTAGTGATGAAATAAATGTTTGTTTCCTCTAACTCCAACTCCTGGTCCCCAATGATGAAGATTTCTCGATCAATGTCCCATAGGCTGATTAAGTAATGTAGTAGTTCATTTTGAGCTCTTAAACCTGTAGTCTTAAAGAACTTCAACAACCCACATTTCCTCAAAGCATTGATACATTCCAGATCTTGGGCTGCCTAGTGGTCTTCCGCCGCATGGCCTCTTTCCTTCCATTCTAGACCCATTATTGGCTGAAATCTCCTACAAAACATCATTACATAGCAGTTAGAAGATTTTCCATAGAGAAAATTTCAAACATTTTTCTTTAAAAGAGGGTTTTTCCTTAAAAAATTCCACCCACGAACTATTGTGACTATTTTTATTAACAACACAATGCCATTGCAAGGGCCTTTTAGCTCAGAGTCAACCATCACGAGTTTGATGAGCAAAACCATGATGATCACCCATGCAATTAAAAAATGAAAATCCTCCTACAGGCAAGAAAAAATCCATTAAAAATGCATCAAAATGTAATAAAGTTCAAGAGAAAAGGCAAATCTCTTACCTGCTATTAATGACTCAAGAAATGATCCCTGGATCTTCCACACCGTTTGCCCAAAAATCGAAGGAAAAAGGGGTAAAATGCACTCTCAAAATTACCACAATGAAATGGTAAAAATATTTTGACTTGTGATTTATTTTTAAGTTTTAAATTTATTTTTTACCATTATTTTATTAATTTTCTCGATATCATTGATTTGTGGTTATCTTTGCATAGTTATAGGTACTTTCTAGTGGACACAATGATTTTTATTGATTGAATCAATGAGTTTTTGTTTTATCTCTTTTTCGGTCTCATTAAGAACAAATGAAAAAGGAACCCCACTCGAGTCATCTTTAGGCTCTTTTCTGACTCTCGAACCATGAAAAGATCGTTGAGTAATTGTCTTTTTGAACTCATTAAATTAATTGAATTGATGTCATCTTAGTATATGTTTCCCCTTTTTCAAGTTGAGATTGACTATTTATGAAAAAGGTACACCTTGGTTGACATGGTTGAGAGGTTCTCTCGAATATTGTTTTCTACCTTTTCGGGTTTGAGGGACAAATTATGAAAAGGGACATGATGGAGTTTTCTTTTTCATCTCTTTTTCAAGCTCTCTAAATATGAAAGATATATCGAGTTATTCTTATGTCAGACTCGTTAAAATTTTATGACGAAAGACTCGTGACCATGATGAGACCGAGCTTCTCCTTCCTAGGGCTCGTAAAACTTACTAGGATAGATTCATTTGAAGAAAGAACTTACATGAAAAGCATATTCTATCCCCTTCAAGCTTGTGATAAAAATAATTGGGGTACTCACTAGAAATAGCGAGAAAAAATGAAAACGAAACATCCTTTGTATAGGCAACATGTTGCTCTTGAACATGACACTCTTCTGCTTCTTGTATCGGGTTTTGGATATCCCTACTCAGTCACTCTTCCTCCCGTGTTTGGGTGATCCATTTTTTCCTCTCATCTCACTATTCCATTTCATCACATGTCCTTTTGTCCTATGTTGAGCCAAATGCTACCACACTCTGGAGTTGTGTCACCAATGTTCAAGAGAAGTCTTATCTGTAGTCTGTTACCTATACATTGTCTATCCCATTGTTACATTCTTGGATATTATTCACTTTATTCCACTTTATTCTTGTTTTGTGTCGATGATGGGGGACTCATCATGGCCCTCCATCAATGGGTCTCTTCTTGTCAACTTCAGCTCATTATCTAGGAAGATGAATTAGAAACTCCCTTTCAGTACCTTAGAGCTTGCATGCCTTAGAGGCAATTTCTTCGCATTCGATGAGAGGTTTTCATCATTGGCCTTCGATCTGATGATTCCGCGAGTGTTTGACTTTAGTTTCATTTTCACATTCACAGATTGTATTATCGTACCTTGAGATCCATTTTCGTTATTGGTGCTTTCTCTCATGCCTATTAACGGTCCACATCATTGGCCTATAATCAGGTGTTTTTCTAGAATGTTCGACTTCGACACATTCATTCACATGTTAGAATTCATACTTTGATGAGGTCGGGATGGAGCGCAAGACCCTAAGCCTTGTCTGATATGACTAAGGTTGTGTAGGCGTTATGTGTTATTCATGATTGTACACATGTTTCTGCTATACGGATGGTTGTGACCATACCGCGGGACTTTACATTTATGATGATCCTTCTATATCGGACCACTGCGTCCATACCTCAGATCTTAGATTTATAGATGATCCTTCTCATTTGGATGGTTGTGCCCATATGATGGATCCTTTCATATAGTCCTTATTGTCTGGATGGATGCATCCATACTATGGATTCATGTTTGATATCAAATATGTGTATGTATATGTATCCTTGATTTGCAGGTCTCTTGACAATGTTTGTGCTTGTCCTTGCAAAATCTTGTAAATCATTTCAACAATCACTCCTCATTCTACCTTCATGCTTTAGGGGGAATCTGTTACACAATATTTTTTCACACCTCCACAATTCGCTATGACATACCCCAAAGTGATCGAAACATGACCATCATGTAGTGCAATCATTCATATATGCAGCTCAGGTCCTCCCTAAAACATTGATTGGAAAATGCCTTGAGCTTCCCCTGAAGGAAATAGCTCTAAAACCCTAATTTGAGAATCATCGCTCTTATGATACTAAAACCCTCGATGGTTGCATGTTTCACTATACTAGACCCGCGAAGCCATCACTATGTTTTCTTGTATACCCGTGATGATCCCTAAAATGAAATTTTCCAAAAGAGGATGAGAAGCTTCGTGATCTAGAAGCTTCAGAGTGATGTGCTAGAGGTTGTTCGAAGTAGATGAGGTTGAGCTCTCCCAACTTTTCCTCTTTGTCTTATCCCTATGAGCTACCTCCTTGAGATGAGGGCATTCTACTATATTTGGAGAGATCCTAACTCCCTTTCCCTGCCTATATATTCATCCTCTCCCATTCCTAAATGGTTGGTCTTTGTCTATTTGCACCCTTATGCTAATATTGTGCATATATGCTACTCAGTTGGCTTGGAGGAGTGCTTGGAGAGCCTAGCTTTGACTTGGACATTCATTCAAGGAGAACCTATTGAAATCAAGGCTTGGTTGTATGCTTCCTCCTTTATTTTATTAATATACAACTGTTGGTTCATTTTCCCTAAATGTCTATGCTCATGTATCAATTAGCTTAATGCTCCTTGATCTGTTAAGTATGTTTCTTCTGAATATTCTATTTGTATTTTCATGCCTTGTTGTCTCTTGATCCCTTATGCAGATGTATAAACATTGTGAGCAGCAGGACTGAGCTCATGACATAAGAGATTCAAGGTCTTCAACAAAGGAGAATGTGATAGCATGAGAATGAGGTAGGCCATCTTCTTCATCTCGCATTTCAATTGTAACTTAGGAAAGTGTCCAGTAGATTGTCATGTAGGTTGCTAGTCCCACTCATCGAGTTAGAGCGATTATCTCTATCTGCAGTGAGGATTTCCTAGATAGTAAAATGGTGACTCCAATGGGGAAGCTATAAGCATTTCCATTCAATACTTCACCTTGAATTTGTGATGAGTTTGACAAACCATCGGTTTCCTAACTTGTTTGATTTTCTATAAATATTTTCACTTGATGGTGATCGCTTGAGGACATTCAGTTTTGTCTCGTCTTGAAGAATTTTTATTTTTCCTTCATTTTTCTAGCCCATCTTGGGTTTACCTCTCACATTCGCGATGTCATTGTGTATTCTTTAATCACAGTTGTGATGTCATCATCTATTCTAATTACAGTCGTGATTATTACATTTTCATTGTTGTTTTGCCTTTAACAGTTGTGATGATCCCAGAGTATAAGAGAAAATAGGGTTTTTCTTCTTCTTTTCAGTCTTTGTGTCCTCTATCAGTGATTTTCCAATTTGTCTATGGTGCGTTTGTCCTGATTGTCAATCTTGATTGAATACAATTATCTCTTGATTTGGTTTTTGTGTGTTTGAGGCTTGTTTTCTTCTTAGGGTTTCTAGCTCACCCTCCACTCATTGATTGATCTACCTCTTAGAGATTGATCACTCTGGTTCAAGAGTAATTTGTATCAGGACATCTTTTACAAGTGCTTTTGTTTCTTTAGTGTGAAATTGTTTTCATTAGTGTCGAAACATATTGATGCTTTGAAGATAATTTTGCTTCCGTTGTCAAGCATAGATCACAACTTGTTTTCTTTGGTTGAATTGAAAGAATATGCTTGTTATCATTCTTATGTTTTGGAAAGTGAAAGTGTTTATCATTTAAGTACTTTCGAAATGTTTCTTGCATTCAAAATCATAAAGTGAAAGAGATTTTCATGATTAGTGAGTTTTTTGCATTTCCCTATTCTTTTTGCATTCATTTGCATTGATTGAATTCAAGTGAAAGGAAAATCATTATTGCATATTTATTGAAAAGAAAATGTTTTTCATTTCTATGGCATTGCATTTGTTAGTAGAATGAAAAAATAGATTTCATTTTTACATATTGCATTGGAAAGAGTTGTGTTGATGCATTTTAGATTGTTCGATGCATTGCTTGGTTGTTTCTCTTCCTTTGTTAGAATAGCCTTCATCGAATGAAAGTTTCATTTTCATCATTTAGTTGCATTCTAGGAACAGGTGACATTGTTGATCCATCAAAATTGAAACTTAATTAAAGATTAACTTAAAATTTACCTCAATTAACCTAAGGATAATTTGTCACTTAATGGAAATATCTAGATGTCTAGGCTAGAGATGTGTTTTGACGTTGTAAAACATAGCAACTATCGTTAATTTCCTACAGTGTATCCCGAGGGTGAAATGCCATCCCCGTATGAAAGTATATAGAAGGTTCTCCTGTAATTCCAGGTATATCAGAGGAACTTCAATATGAAAAGCATATAGGGATGTTCTCATCGAACAATTCCGCATTAGACAATGCTAAGATGGACTTGTGCTCCCCATACCGTTGCATATATATTGAGAGACCCCATTAGGTTGCTATCCTTTAGCCATAGGAAATGAGTTAGCCACCTTTTAAACATGATACACCAAACACATCATTTGGGGAGATCAACTTCCGTACATTAAGTCATTGGCTTCGGCTAGGGTCTATGTTGTTGTTCATGGGTTACTTGGTAATCCCTCTTGTATAGTTTTTATCCATTTTGATTTATTTGTTGTTTCATGTCAATAAAATTAACTGACAATGATAACATGTCGAACCTATGCAGTTGCTTCTTGGCCCAATATTGACTAAATACTTGTAAATTTTAATTTTAATCATCCCTCAACAAATATCCTCTCCTTATTCTGCTCTTGAGAGAAAGTCATCGTGGCTAAACCATTGAATTCACCCCAAAGTTCCCCTTCATTGTGTGATACTGAAGGGTCTTCACAAGGAGTTCATCTGGAACTTCCTCAGTCACTTGAAGCTCAAGGATTTGAACATGGGATTATCCCAAGCATCCAAACTCTTGCTTCTCATCCACCACCTTCGGATTCCTTGTCACCTCAAGAATTTGATCCAGAAACTCTTGAGAGTCTAGAGAGGTTTGTCTTATATCCGTCAAATCCATTATTTGATCCTGTTATGATATCTCCTCAATGTCCTTATAGTCCTTATGATCAACTTGGTGTTCCTTTGGAGTTATCTCCGCATACATCTTGGATTCCTCCTCTCCAGTTGTTTCCACCCATGGATTCAGAAGGTGAGATCCCAACCTCTCATCCAAGTCATTCAAAAGTTTCTGTTACTCATACTCCTCATGTTAATGATGAAGAAGGGTATGAATTTCCTCTAGAAGGATTTCATTTTACGGGAAGTTTCCCATATCACACACTCCCTGAAACCAATGGGCCTATGTTTCCACCTGGTTATACAACCTTAGCCCAATTATTTTCAGGAACTCCTAGTGCTTCATCTTTGTATCAAAATCCTATTTGGTTACCAAATGCCATGCCAACTATTGGTTCGTTTATCCCAAACGTGACCTCTCAAATTCCTATACAAACTGTTGCTACGTCAGTTCATGTTCACCTGACGATTCTGTCGCAACCTGTAATGTCATTTCAACCTTCCATTGTGATACAATTGATTGTTTCATGTCAATTTTTCAGTAATTCCTCCACCCCACCGTCAAGTGGACAGAATGTACCACCGCCTTGAGGGTGAAATCTGAACATCCCTCTTGTGTCAAGTGGAACCCATGTGAGTGGATCACAAACTCACATGGTTGGAGTTAATAAAACTTATTCTAGTGGTATTCCTAACCCCGTTGGTCCATCCGGGATGGGTAATATCTAGTATCAATAGCCATACACAGTTCAGATTCCACTCCAACAAGCTTATGTCCCATATGCTTCGCAAGATTTGGTCAATCCACCTTACATTCCACAAGTAAGAGTCTATGTCCAACCTGGTCAATACACTATTCTTGGTGGATATGGTCAACTCCAATTCAGAAATTACCAATACCCATAAGGTATACCTCAAGGAACTATCCAACAACCCTTATAGTAGCAAAGGAAACCATTATAGTAGTAGGGGAAACCTTTGCAGCAATATCAACAACTTTGCAAAAACAAACATAGTTTGTTCAACAACCTACTCAACCAGTGTATCTACAAGGCCAACCTTTGTAGTAGTAAGGTTAACCTTTGCAGTAGCAAGGTTCGCCCTTGCAGCAGCAAGTTCAACCTCTGTAGTAGCAAGCTCAACTTGTCTATCAACAAGGTCAACCTTTGCAGCCACAAGGTCAACCCCTCAAGTAGTAGGGTCAATCTCTTCATATCTAGGGTCAACAGGTGCAACAAACTTACAATCCATATGTCACATAGAATTCTTAAAAACAACCTATGGTAGGTAAATATCAACCCTACAGTGGAAAAAATCCACCTTATGGTCAAGGTACCTTTCAGCGGGGAAAAAGTCAAGTTCCCTATAGTTAAAATCCTCCATTGTGGGGGTAAAATCCTTCCAATCAAGGTTGGAACCCATAAGTTGGGCATCCTCAAAGGCCTTACATTGCATTTAATCTGCAATTTCTATTTTTAGCCATGTTCCTATTCTTTGTTCACCTTAATTGCCTCGAGTTCCTACTAAAATTCCAAGTGATTTCCCTAAGTTCAAAGGAGAACCTAAAGATGAGCCTCAAACTCATGTGATGACATGTCACTTATGGTGCTCTTCAAATTCTTATGATGATGATTCTATTCGTTGTCACCTCTTTCAAAGAACCTTAACAGGTGCTGCCTTGAAATGGTATGTCAAGTTATCTCGAGGTACCTATGCCAACTTTAACTCTTTAGCTATGGCTTTCCTCACCCACTTCTAGCTACCAATTCATTATGAAACTAGTACTTATTTTCTAACATCTCTTAACCAAGATACAACAACGAACTTTTTTTATCATATCCATGAATGGAGACATCGACGTCATCTCATCAAATTTGAGATTCCTAATGAGTTGTTAACTGAATAGTTCACAAAATAATTCATAAACAAAATTTCTAAAGATATAAAGAGGGTTGGTTGTGTTACTGAGGAACAAACTATTGCTTGTGCCCAATATCTAGATTTAGTTTATTCCCAATCTGGCACGTTATATGAAATGTTGGTTGATGCTTCAAGACCATCCTCAGATCTAACATATTCAAAGTCTCCTAATGTACCACTTGGCTATGGTATAATTGGATCAGTGTCCGAGATGTCCACTAAGACTTCTTCAAAGCAAAATTCTATTGCAGATACTGGTTCCAATCATTATTCGAAAAATTCGTCAAATATTGGTAAAACCTCTAACTTCCATTCCATCCAGTCTACCATGGGAGATAAAGCCTCATAAGGTAAGAAGAAGGGTAAAGGTAAAGCCAAATCCGATACACTGAAACAGGATCCACCCAAATCATCTACTGATGATGCTTCCAAACGAAAGTTGAAATATCCTTGCCTCATTTGTGAGGAATACCATTATACCAAGGATTGTACCCAATGTACTAAAGTTAATCGTTTATTGAAAGGGACTCCTGTTGTTTTGAAAGAACCATTTCCATCTCAGCAGACGCAATTGGTAAACCAAGTGTAATCCTCTGCCTCCTCTAGTTATCAAGTTTTCATGATGCAAGGTTCCTTTCCTATCTTTGTTGCTACTCGATTGAAGGACTATCAAACCCCACAAAAGCACATGGTGAAGAAAGAATTCATTGACATACCTTCTACTTCCACTCCACCCAGTTCTAGTCAGTTCCATATTAAGTGACCTAACAATGAATTTGTGATCCGACCACCTCCCAAAGGTGTGCTTCGGAAATCATCCAATAATCTGAATGCTAGAGCTGCACAACATTATAATATAGTTGAGGATATTGCTCAAGCGCCTTCAGTGATGTCTGCTTTGGAAGTTATCTAAACATGTTTAGTGCAATGGAAACCATTGTTGTCTACTATAGGTGTTGTTGATCCTATCGATTTGAGTTTAATTACTTTCCTTATTGAAAACCATGTTCCTCGTCTTCCTCATCAAATTCCTTTTATGATTCAAGTTATTATTGAAGGAAATATGATCCATCAGATTTTTATTGATGAAGGTTATTCCACCTACATCATGTTTGTTTCTTGTTGGAAGTCCATTGGCTCTCCTCCCCTTAACCAGTCCTTGAACACTTTGGAGGCATTTGATGGAAGAGGCTCTCATCCATATGGTTTTACACAAATTTTCCTAAAACATTGGAAGGAAAGACTATTGAGATAGAAGTGGAAGTTATAGATGTGAATCTCAACTACAACCTTCTTTTCGAATGAAGTTGGACCCATGCTATGTTTTTTGTGGTTTATTCTTTCTTTCGGTTGCTTAGTTTTCCTCACAAAGGAAAAATTTTCACCGTCAACCAACTTTCCTTTTTCTCTTCCATTGCAATGAATGACAATGTCCCTTATGTGGGAAATATCCAGGTTCCTTATGAGAGCATGGGGTTAGTTATTTTTAAAGATTATGCTTTAATGGGTAATTTTTCTCTCCCACCTTCAAATATCCCTTCGATCAATATGATATTTGTTTCTACAGATCCTTGGATTATTCCTTCTCCAGATCAGATTGATTCGTTTGGTGATTCTATGTTGTTAAGTCCTTTAGAACAAGCTTTTCAAGAAATTGTTTGGGCTTCGATGATAGCTTCATAAAGTCATGCAGTTTTCAGTATGAACTTCGATACTTATGTGCAATCTACTTGGCTTGGTTCTTTGGATTCCCCAGATCCTTTGAACGAGACATTCCCCACCAACGAGAGTATTTTTGAGGTTATGTCTCTCAATGAAACTCCTTGGAATGATCTTTATCATCGTTCTTTGTTTCTTTCAAGCCTAGGTGAAATCCCTTCGCGTCTTGAAGATTTCGTTTCTCATAACCCGACACATATTCTTCAAACACCTATGTAGGTGCATGACATCTTGTCTCGGGGTAATATGGGAAACATTACCGCAACCATGCCTCTCGACATTTCCATTAAACTTAGAATTGTTGAGAACATTCATATTGGGATTTCCTATTCTCCCAATTGAGATCGTGGTTTACACCGAACTTTTCAAAGAATTTAGCAATGTCTTCACATGGTCATATGAGGAAATGCCTAGTATTGATCCAACTATTGTGGTTCACAAAATACCCATGTATCCTAGTGCGAAGCCTGTTTGTTAACAACTTCATCTCGTGCATCCTTAGAAGGCATTGGGAAAAATATTGAAGGGGGGGGGGGGGTTAAATCAGTATTTACAAGTCAATAAATTTCTCAATTTCATACACGACTTTACTGAATCGAACCCACGTGTGCATGAAATTGTTCTTAATATAATTAGCGTGTATCTAATGAACTTACAATTCAGTTAATCCATCATATTTTTGTCTTCATCTAGTGCATTAGTATTTTATTAACCATTAGATAAACATTAACCATGTGTTGTAATAAGTAAATCATCACAAATAAGCAACGCACATGAACACCAAGACTTAAGATGGAAACCCAATGTGGGAGAAAACCACCTGTTGTTGTTGTCTTTGTCTTCTTTTTAATATAAAAATAAGTTGTTTACAATCTTGTATTAGTGCAGACTCATACCGGTATGCAGGTACCCACATGCAGAAGGTTAAAACCTTCTCTCATTCTCTAGTTTCTACTAGAAGGAATCTACAACCCCCTTAGCTCTTGTACTGGTTGATATGTTTACTAGTATGTAGGCGCCGACCTACAGAAGGTTACAACCTAATTTACTCGTTCTCTAGCTGCTACGGGAAGGGATCTCCAACCCCCTGATCTAATCACCAACTACTACTGGCAGGAAGATTCAGCTTCCTCACTAAAGGCTCCAACCCTCAATATCCTCCAGGGA
This sequence comes from Pinus taeda, assembly GCA_000404065.3. NCBI lineage: Eukaryota > Viridiplantae > Streptophyta > Pinopsida > Pinales > Pinaceae > Pinus > Pinus taeda. Next base: position 29,055 of record APFE030197649.1, on the reverse strand, counting down.
CCATGTTTCAAAAAAATTTCAGACTGGATACTCCTGGTACACACCAAGACAATATGAATGCCACATTTCATCAAATTTTCATACTGCACCCATCAGTAACATTGAAGCTCAAAATCAATCACCATTGCAATAACTGAACATTCAGATCACTGTCACCAAAAAACAGAGTTGAACTCGTAACACTGTATCAATGATGAGAACCAATTGAAACCTCAAAATTCATATGTCAGAATGTATACACTACTTTATTGAAGCCAACCTTCATGTATACGCTACTTCCTTTAACCCAACCTGTGTATACCTCTAAAGATACTAAATCATAAAATGTCTGAACCACAAACTTTACCAATCAGTGACATTGTGAAGATCTACTATCAATTTACAAAGTTCTAAATAGATGGCAGCAAAGATCACCCTTCTCACTTAATCAATCAATCAATCAAACTCAATCTCCTTATATACTTAATTTTACTTTCAGATCTAATGAAGACATGATTGACAGACATTAGTAAAATAGCAGCACTGATCAGATAGATCAATTATTTTTGAAAAACAATCTTTTCTTCTACATACGCAACTTGGAAGTGTCAAACCAACGTGTATACACGCCTTCACCAAGGCAGACTAGTGCCTAGATCTGTAAATATTAACTTATAACTTTGTAGCTATTATAGACTTCATATATACCCATATCATAACATCTAAAGGAAAAAATATTTGTTAGTACTTAGATCTAGCCTATCCATTATCATATTATGTAATGATAAGTCATTTCAGGTCTCGTGATCCTGATCAATCATTAGATCTCATCCACCATCAAACACACATGTGCATACTTAGTTCAAATCAAGCAAAGCTTCAGAAACCCATAACATGCATATTTTCTTTTGATCTAACTCTTCCTAAGATATTCATTACTTTTGCTCTTAGTCCTTTGATCTTCTCCTCCTTATATACTTAGAGCCTTTTTCAATACCTCGGACCAAAACAACACTTAGAACCTGTGGTATTCTTAGACGGGATCAAGTAACCGTTACTACGCTCAATATTGTGGGCTAATACCATGGTATGTACCCTTGGTATTTTTTATCCTTAATTTTCCATCCCATACATGATTTTCCTCTTGTGAAAGTGCATGCATACATATACGCTCCTTTTGTTCTGTGAACCTGATTGTATACACTACTTGGACTAGGTGAACCAACATATACAACTTAATATAACTTAAAACATTATTTTTCTTCAATTGCTTGATTCTGATCTATAATCCTTTGTCCCATCATCATGTTATTCTATGCCATTACTTTTTTACCTCTAAATAGACCTATTACAAGGTGAGTTTTCATCATACATCACTTTTGAACTATCTTTCATTTTGTGACATCCTATAAACACAACTGTCATGCATTCTCTCATTTCTTGTTTATACCTTTATCAAGTAGTCCATTCATAAAATAGGTTGTCATTAGGGAAAAATCATCAGGTAGGTTGCTTATTAAGGACAACACTAACACAATATCCCTGTATCAAGACTTTGACCATCATTTTTTCACCTCTGACCTATAGATGCATCTTTGTTCCATAATTCTGTCACCTTTGATATGTAATGTAGATTCATCTAGTTACCATATACTTTTTCTGTTACAAGGGAGTTGCCATCAAGGACATCACATTCGTCATAATTCCAACAATCTCCCCCTTTAGACTTGATGGAAAATACTTTGGTGTTTTGTCACCACAACCTGTAAACAGCATCAAGACAAGCACCAAGCTACTCTCCAAACACGACTATCCAAACACCAAGCTACTCTCCCCCTTGACATCAAGGGAAAAGGGTTGATCGATGTTAAATTACTTGTATATTTGAACTCTTGAATATAAACACTGATCATCCTCCCCCTTAGCACATGCTTAGTTTTCTAATCAGACTCCCCCTTATTATATGTTGAGATGCACTATACCATCTATGCTCCCCCTAAGCATATGCAGAGTCTGCAGAAATATTTTTGAAAGAATCAAATGACTCTATAACTCAACTATATGAGTATGATATTCCTATCACCTATGACTCATGCATACATGAATCACCCATACAAGTGGGGATACACCAAATGACTAAACCACTCAACAAAGTGGGATTACATATTTGACATGATCTCAAAAGCCCTTACATGATTGAATATAACAATTATTACATCATAGGTCTTTACATAACATTTATAAAAAATAGAAAAGATCTAAACAAGACCATGATAGTCATCAGCAACTATCATACACCATACATGATCTGCACCATAAGCATCTGTCAGCAGCATCCAGAACAACAACCTGTATATGTCCATCATCAATTCGCAAGATATGACAATGTGAATATCATGAACCTATGACAAAGTATGTTGCATATAGATATCAACTCATACTCTTGACCTTATCAAGATCAACTTGCTCCATTTCCTTAGAGGAAAAGCCTTAACATAGCCTTCCATGAACCAGCTAAGCATATGTCATATCTCCAAGAAATAATACAAAACCATTCACATCATATCATATGTATGTGAAAACACCATGGTCATCATCCATTACTATACCATCATCATTGTACCAAGAACTGCATGATCTTTCCATAACAACCCTTAATATATCAACCTTGTATCTTCATTAGGGATTTTACCAACATCCCACATATGATAAGAATCAACCATGATAAACATATTTGAGAAGCAAACCAATCGTCATAAAGTAAGAAGTCATCATCATTATGTGACTAAGTAAGCCATGTATCCAAATAACCATGTCTTCATGAAACCTCCAATAGCACCATTCTCTTGGCCAGTTTTCTTCATAAAAGCGGATCTTTTATACCAATCATCTTTTACCAATGTGTAATTTAAGTAATCATCCATGTATCCAACATAATATGTAGCCAGATTATCATCAATGTAAAAAGAAAACCGTGAGTCTTACAATCATTTGTCAAAATTTATTGATACCATCAAGAGCAACAATCCTCACCCATGTGAGAGGCAAGGACTATAGGAATCCTCATTCATAACTACACCATATGAATTTTATGCATCTTTGAAGGCACGATGACATCACCATAAATAAATGAGTGACACTTATCATCATCAAATAATGAAGTTGTGTACTCAAGATTTGTTCTCCAGCTTGAACTTATGAAGATCACCATGTAAGCAACATAACATATGTACTACATGCATCATCAAAGGAATCATCCAAATCATCCATAAATATGATCTGAATAACAAGTATGTGGCTCAAGCAATATAAGTATCAACTGATATTTCATCATAGGAAACTCATGACCGCAGCATAGCATGATGTATCATTTAAAAAAAACATAAGCATCCATTGATAGGAATCATTATCTACCAAAGAATTCTAAATATAATGCCAACAATGCATTATTAGAAGCATAGTGTATTCTCCCCCTACACCTATGCCAACTCATCACTGTCATATCTGATCAGTGTGTATATTAGTAAGAATCATTGAGGAATCATCATCAACTAGTTATAGATCAAGTTATGAGGGTTAAAATCACTTCTAAGCAACATCAACATATTGTAGTAATCAATCATCAAGACAGAAAAGACAATTGATAATTGTCTAAACCATATCAGACCCTTTTTATGAGTCTGTCCCACTTCTTCTTCATCAAACCAACATATACGCTATTGTACAGTTTCAAACTAGCATATATGCGTTGTCTGTATTCATAATATTTGCATATTAGTATTAGAACACTATACTTTCAGTTCATTTTAAGTATTTTATGACTGTACCCGGTCCTAGAACTTTTGTTGAAGAATCAGTTCCAAGAATATCATTACCATGATGCTTCTTCATCAGAGGCCCCAATTTTCTCTTTTCTCCAGTCATGTGATGAGCACATCCACTATCATCTTTGTCTTCAAATGAGCAGAGAGCAAGATCACACCACATTTGATCTTCCTTCTCTTTATTCTTAGTGGATTCATATTTTTCATATTTTCTGATATATATCTTCTTATTTGATTTCTTACCATATTGCCTACAACAATCCATAGACTTGTCCCTACATTCTTTGCTATATGCCCAAACTTGTTACAAGCATAACATATCATATGTCTCATATTCCTTCTAAAGCAATCCATGGCTTTGTGACCAAACATATTGCAAGAAAAACAATATCCCTTAAAGTAACTGGAAACTTATGATATTTCTATGTGATGGTTATTAGCATGAACCATTCTACTTCTACATGTGGCTTCAACATGTCCAAAATTATGACATATAAAAAATTCAAAATTATTCATCATAGGAAATAATCTATTAACACTTACATAGTTAGGAGTAAATGATTTTATTTGAAGACTTTCTTTCCTTGGTTGTTGATGGGGTTGAACTCTTATCTCCTTGTTGAGCATTTCAAATTTTGCATTAGAATTCTTTGCTTCAGTTTGTGAGCTAGATTCAACTTTAATAATGTCATGAAAACCAAGACCAGATTTGATGGTAGGATACCTTTGACTACTAATAATATTATCCAAAATCTTAGTACTATCTTGAAATCGTAAAATTTTATCCTTTTGTTCTAATATACGTTTTAGGATATTTACCTCAACTTGATATTGTGTTTCATTTTCAAGATACTGCTTCTTGATGATTTCTTCAACTTTCCTTCCTTCTTCCAATTTTTTCCTTAATTTGAGAACCTCATTTTCTTGTTCTTCAAATGCTTGAAGTAGTTCTTCATTTTACTTATTTGAATTTTTAAGATCTTATTTTAGAGAGATGACCATAACTTTAAGGCCTTCACAGTAATTAGTTCTTTATTTAAGTTCCTTGGTTGTTGTATACTTTTCATTCACTTCATTTTAATGATGTTACTTCATCCTGTAGTCTTTGACTTTGATCTTCCTTTTCTTTCTACTGCTTCTTTATTTTGTTTCCTTCCTCCAATTGAGTTTTTAACTTGGTAATCTCTTATTTGTAGGTACACTCCCTTTTTTCAAATAGATCTTTTTGATATCTAATTTTGTCGGTGAGCCTTTTAACTTCTGCCTCTATATTTATTTCACTTTCACCCATAAGAGCCAATTTAGTTTTTTCACTGTCACTTTCATTATCATCAATATTGCATGAACAAAGAAATGTATCACGAGAAGACCAAAAAATTGTACATGATAATTATTTTTCTTGTTCATCTTAAATCTAAAGTGATTCTAAATCTGAATACTTACTTCCACCTACTAGCCAATTGTCTCTCCTATTGTCATTGTTCCTTTGAGATGTCTTCTTCTTCAGAGGTGATTTCTTCTTTTTCTTCTTTCCCATTATTAAAACAGATCTCCTTCAAGTGATCAAGCTTCTTCCAAAGGATTGCTTTGATACCAATTTCTAGGAAAAATACTGAGAGGGTGGGGGGTGAATCAGTATTTACAAATCAATAACATTTTCCATTTCATACACGACTTTACTGAATCGAACTTGTATGTGCATGTTACTGTTCTTAATACAATTAACGTATATCTAGTGAACTTACAATTTTGTTAATCCATCATATGTTTGTCTTTAGCTACTGCATTAGTACTTTATTAACCATTAGATAAACATTAACCATGTTCTATAATAAATAAATCATCGCACATAAGAAACACACATGAACACCAAGATTTAAGGTGGAAACCCAATGCGGGAGAAAACCACCTGTTTTTGTTGTCTCTATCATCTTTTTAATATAAAAATAAGTTGTTTACAATCTTTTACTGGTGCAGACTCATGCCATTATGTAGGCACCCACCTAAAGAAGGCTAAAACCTTCTCTCCTTCTCTAGCTTCTACTCGAAGGGAGCTACAACCTACTTAGCTCTTGTACTAGTTTATATGTTTACCACTATGTAGGCACCAACCTACAAAAGGTTACAACCTTTACTCGTTCTCTAGATGCTACAGGAAGGGAGCTCCAACCCCCTGATATAATCACTAGCTACTACTGGTAGGAATATTTGACTTCCTCACTAAAGGCTCCAACCCTCAATATCCTCCAGGGATCAAGTTTCATAAATTTTCAGACTGGATACTCTTGGTACACGACAACATAATATGAAGGACATGTTTCATCAAATTTTCATACTGGACCCATCAGTAACATTGAAGCTCAAAATTAATCACCACTGCAATAACTGAACAATCAGGTCACTATCACCAGAACAAAGATCTGAACCAAGAACATTGTATCAACAATCAAAACCAACTCCAACCTCAAAAATCATATGTCAGAATGTATACGCTACTTCAATGAAGCCAACCTGCATGTATACGCTACTTTCCTTAACCCAAATTGCGTATACCTCTAAAGATATTGAATCATAAAACCTCTGAACCAAAAACTTTACCAATCAGTGACATTCTAAAGATATACTATCAATTTACAAAGTTCTAAATATATGGCAGCAAAGATCACCCTTTTCACATAATCAATCAATCAATCAGACTCAATCTCCTTATATACTCAGTTTTACTTTCAGATCTAATGAAGACATGATTGAAAAACATCAGTAAAATAGTAGCATTGATCAGATAGATCAATATTTTTTGAACAACAAGCTTTTTTGCTGCATACGCAACTTGGAAGTGCCAAACCAGCATGTATACACGCATTCACCAAGTCGAACTAGCATATAGATCTGCAACTAATAACTTATAACTTCGCAAATATTCCACACTTTAGATATACCCATATCATAACATTTAAAGGACAAAACATTTGTTAGTAATTAGATCTAGCCTATCCATTATCAGATCACACAATGATAAGTCATTTCAGGTCTCATGTTCCCGATCCATCATTAGGTCTCATCTATCATCAAACACTCAGATGCATATTAGTTTAAACCAAGAAAAACATCAGAAACTCATAAAATGCATATTTTATTTTGATATAACTCTTCATAAGATATTCATTACTTGTACTCTTAGTCCTTTGATCTTCTCCTCCTTATATACTTAGAGCCTTTTTCAATACCTCGGATGAAAACAACACTTCGAACCTGTGGTATTCTTACAAAGGATCAAGTAACCATTACGCCACTCAATATCGTGGGCTACTACCATGGTATTAACCCTTGGTATTATTTATCTTTAATTTTCCATCCGATACATGATTTTTCTCTTCTAAAAGTGTGTGCATATGTATACGCTCCTTTTTTTCTGTGAACCCGCTTGTATACGCTGCTTGGATTAGGTGAATCATCATATACAATTTAATATAACTTAAAACATTATTTTTCTTCAATTGCTTGACTCTGATCTATAATCCTTTGTCCCATCATCTTGTTCTTCTATGTAATTACTCTCTTACCTCTGAATAGACATGTTACAATGTGAGTTGTCATCATACATCACTTTTGAGTTGATTCCTCTGAATTGTCCTGCATTTTGTGACATCCTGTAAACACAACTGTCATGCATTCTATCATTTCCTGTTTATACCTTTATCAAGTATTCCATTCATCAAATAGTTTTCATTAGGGACAAATCATTAGGTAGGTTTCTTATTAAGGATAAACTAACACAATATCCTTGTATCAAGCCTTTGACCATCATTTTGTCACCTATGACCTATAGATTCACCTCTTTTCCATCATTCTGTCACCTCTGATCTGTCCTGTAGATTCATCTAATTACCATATACTTGTTCTGATACAAGTGATTTTCCACCAAGGAAAACACATGCATCATAATGCCAACAGAAGGATGCTACTATTAAGGTAGAAGTTGAAAATATTTTAAAAGTTGGTTTCATCTATTCGATCCCATTGATAGATTGGGTGTCTAACATTGTCCTTGCTGATAAAAAGTAGGGCATGATCCGAGTCTGTGTTGATTATCGCGACGTCAATTGCGGATGCCTGACAGATAACTATCCCACTCCGTTTATCGATTAGATCATTGATGAGTGTGTTAGGAGTGAGATTTTCTCTTTTATGGGTGGATTTTCTGGTTACAACTAGATCAACATCTCACCCGCTCATCAACATCAGACAACCTTTATCTGTCCATGGGGAACTTTTGCCTATAATAAGTTTCCTTTTGGTTTGAAAAGCGTTGGTGCTACCTTTTAGAGAGTAATGTCCTATGCATTTCATGATATTCGGCACATTGTTCAACCTTATCTCAATGACTTACTATCCCATTCTGCTAAGCGTCATGACCATCCAGATCACTTAAGATCCATCTTTTTACGATGTTGACACTATAACATCTGTCTAAATCCATATAACTGCATTTTTTGCATAGAATCTAGTCGGCTCTTGGATTTTGTTATGTCCCACGAAGGTATCTGTATGGATCCTCTAAAATTTGAGGCTATTGTAAGCTTACCCCTTCCTTATTCACTACTTCAATTGCAAAGTTTGCAAGGAAAGGCTAACTTTCTTCGTCGTTTCGTTCTTAGCTACGCTGAACTCACCAAGGGTTTTACTCGTTCACTTAAAAAGGGGATCCCATTCATTTGGTATGAAATTTCCCAAATATCCTTCGATGCCTTGAAAGACATGCTTATTAGTGCTCCTTTACTACATCCCCCTAATTATCGATGTGATTATTTCCTATAATTGGCTACAACTGATAGTACCATTGCTATGGTGTTGGTTCAAGATGATGATGATGGTAGAAAACATGTGGATTATTATTTAAATCGAAATATCCTTGACATTGAAACTTGATATCCGCATGTCAATAAACTTGTGTTGGTAGCAGTCGATGCTGTTCAAATATTTCGTCATTATATCCTTCTACGGAAAGCCATGGTGATTTCCAATTGCAACCCCATGACCTATCTTTTGACTCGTCAATTACCTGGGGGAAAATACTCTAAATAGAGTGTTATCCTGTAGGAGTTTGATTTGGATTTTACTTTTGCCAAATCCAAGAAACCACTTGTTTTTGCTGAATTGATATGCACCCTTCCTTCCACAAGCACTTCTACTGATTTTACTAAGTATATCCCTGATGAAAATTTGTTTCTCATTAGCACTCCTGACCTGTGGTATGGAGATATTATTGTTTATCTTCAGAACCAAACTTTCTGATTCGAGTTCTCTCGATCCGACTAATGTTGGAATCGACATCAATACCAATCCTATCATATTCTTTGTGATACATTATAACGGGTTTGTGTTGAATATGTTTTTCGCAGATGTCTAACACTTGAAGAAGTTGAATGGGTCTTGAATGACTGCCACTCTGGGGGATGTGGTGGTCATATGTCAGGCTACATAACATCGGGACTTATGACAAATCGAAGTTAGCCTCAATTGGATATTATTGGGATGAGTGGACTACAAAGGAGATCTTTGACCTCTTGAGAGAATATGAAGACTTGTTCCCCTCATCTATTTTAGAACTGAAGGGGATTAAGGGGGGACTAGGGGAGACAAAAATAATTTTGAAACCAAATGCAAAGCTAGTAAACCATCGAACATACATATTTAACCCAAGGGTCAAGGAGAAAGTGAAGAAAGAATAAGATAAGATGTTAGCAACAAGATTTTTTCTATGTGGATGAAGCAGAGTGGGTAAGTCCGATCATGATACAAAATAATAAGGATGCTACAAAGATAAGGGTCTATGTGGACTACTGCATTCTGAATAACACTTGTGTTCATGATCCTTTTCATACTTTGTTTACTGATAAAATTTTAGATAATGTGGTAGGGAATGAAGCTTATTATTTTACATACATATTCTCTGGTTATCACCAAGTTAGGATCACAAAGCAGGACAAGAAGAAAACTACATTTACCATGGAATGGGGATCCTATGCATATCATGTTATGTCATTCAAACTTAATAATTCACTCACAGTGTTCTCAAGGATTGTGATTGCCGCCTTTAGAGATTATATCCACGGGTCCTAGAAGTTTATATGGATGATTGGATAGTTTATAGTTTACTGAATAAACACTCCAGCCTGCTTAGAATCATGTTTGACTGATGCATGTAGTTACAGATCCCATAAAATTTGAAGAAACTCATATTTGCATTCCCTTTGGCACACCCTTAAGCCACATAGTGTGCAAGGAAGGAGTGTGTGTAGACCCTGCTAAGGTTGTGAAAATCGTGAAGATGGACCCACCCACAAGTGTAAAATAGCTTAGATCCACCTTGGGCCATACATGGTAATACATGAGGTTTATCCACAACTATGCCTTGATTACTGCACCTATGGAGAAGTTGTTAAGGAAGGTTTAATGATTCATGTGGTTAGAAGAATGTGATGTTGCACTCAATATACTGAGAGAAAAACTAGAAAGTGCATCAATCCTAGTTTAACTAGACTCGAACAAGGAGTTCCATGTCCACATTGATGCCTCATCCATTGCTTTGGGTGTTTTTCTAGCTTAGCCGAGGGAAGGGAACGTCGATCAACCAATTTATTTTTCTAGTAGAAAGTTGTTTAAAGCAGAAAATAACTACACCACAATTGAGCGAGGGGCACTTGCAATGGTATATTCATTGTTATGACATTACTTACTGAGAGGATCATATAAAATTTTCACTAACCATTCCACTTTGAAGTATTTAGTGAATGAGGTTGTACTTGAAGGAAGAATTTGTAGATGGATTTTATTATTCCAGGAATTCATATTTAAAGTAATTCTTAATCCTGGGTAATTAAATGTTGGACTCAATCACCTCCCATGGATGGAATTAAGAGAAATTGGAGGATCCCTTGATGATCAACTACTAGACGCTGATCTATTTTGAATTGAAGTAGTACGTGATTACTTGGAGGATATTTCATCCTTCTTAGATATAAGAAAATGTCTAGAAGAATACGCAAAAACACAACGGAGACATATGGTCGCCTGAGTTGAAAATTATCAATTGATTACGGGACAACTATACAAATTATGCCTTGATCAGGTGTTCCGTAGATGTGTCATCAATAATGAGAGACATGACGTATTATGGGAGTGTCATTCGGGGGTTGTAGGTGGAAATGTTGGAGGAAAGGATACCACAAGGAAGGTATTGTAGGTAGTACTATGGTGGTCGATAATTTTCAAAGTTGTGAAGGAATATTCCACAGGTTGTGATGTTTTCCAAAGGTTTGGGAGACCATTACACTATGACGAAATGCAATTACAACCAATACGTGCACTACAAATTTTTGAGAAATGGGTGGTCAATTTTGTATGACCTATCAATTTTTTGGCATGCAACTCTCACACCATATATATTATCACCACAATCGAGAACCTTACCAGATATGTAGAGGCAGTATAGGTTAAGGAATTTACTATGGATACCTTCATCAGATTCATATTTTAGAACATCATATCTAGATTTGGGTGCCCTAGGAGTCTCACTATTGATCAGAGTACCCACTTCATAAATGAAACAATTGCCTCCTTACTTCATAACTTCATTATACAACACCATTGGAGCAGCGTATGTCACCCTAAAGAAAATGGTATAGTGGAATCCTTCAATAAGATATTGGAAAAGGGTATCACCAAGATATGCTCAGCCAACTGGGATGATTGGGATGAGAGAGTGCCAACGACTCTATGGGTATATCGCACAACTGTTAAGCATTTACACAAAATACACCTTTCTAGCTCATATATGGATGGGAGGATATGGTATCAGGTGAATTTTTTATTCCCAACCTTTTCATAGCTCAAGCCACTCATATAACAGAGGAAGAATCAATTAAGAAAATGCTAGATGAACTTTCAGAACTAGATGAGGCTAGGTTCACGGTAGATTTCCATCAAATGGTAAAAAAAAAAGGGGCAAAATGCATGGCATGATAGGCACATCAAGAGTAAATAATTCACGGTAGGAGGACATGTTTTTCTATATGATAACAAATTCTTGAAGTTTCTAGGGAAGATATAGAGGCATTGGTCGGGGAATTTTGTTGTTGTAAAAGTAAAATAGTCAGAAGTCATTAAGCTAGCACAACTAGATGTTGTATTGCTACTAGGATGAGTGAACGATGCACACTTGAAACCCTTCCGAAGATAAAACAATGTTACTCAAAATTAATTGGATATCTGAAAGGAGACCATAGGTAGGAGTATGTAAGAGTCAGTTATTTTGGTTAGTCACTAGTTTTGTTAGCTCCTTTGGTCAGTCAGTTCCTTGGTATTTAAATTTCAATTAGTTCAAAATAAATATTCTGTCAGGTCTCTTACGGTTGCGGATGTTCTATCACCCCATTGCAACTGCTTGTGGTCAGGAAGAGTCACACGTGTTAGGAGGCATTTCCGTAATAATTAGATAATAATTTCTAGTGTCAGCCTAGATTTCAGTTAAATATTTCTCATTATATACACAATCAATTCCTAAGCATCTTCTTTCATGATAACATAATTACCCATCAACTCAACCTTTCCTTTTTCATTTTTTCATCATCCGAGTTAGGTCCATCTCAACCGACGACAAAACTAACACAATTAAGTATGCATAGGGAAATTTGTTATTGTAATTAGTTAGGAGGTCTTGTCAGAAAGGTTATGTCGAGCTTTTCTACTTAATCCGCATGGAAATGTTGAATTATTCAAAGTCTAAATCCAAGGTGGTAGAGTCACTTAGTCTGTAGTTTGTTCCTTAGTTTCATTGTTCCAAGCTCAGATCCAAGCCCCCTATAATTTTTGTCTACTAGCATCGCTCCAAGATCACTAAGACTATTATATCTATTCCAGAGCTCGAGTTGGATGAGATAATTGTAAAGACATAGCTAGTTTATGGGGAATATGATAAAGCAATGTTGTTTGACAACGATCTCTCATAATCTTTCCAGTTTCCGGCCTGAAAATGTGAACTCTACACTAAACCAATAACGACGGATAATGGGAGCATATCAATTAAAGTAAAAACCAATTTTAAAGGAATCCAAAGGTACAAATTTCTTAATTTGAGAAGTTTTCCTATGTTTGGGACAACATCAATGTAGTGCCAAAAGCTACTTGTCAGTAGAATGCATGGAAGATTTCTTTGGCTTGATAAAGAATGTTGATTTCATGTAGTGGACATTCAGAGGCTCATATGTTTATCAATGGTTGGAAACATTGTATCAAATTCATTCCAGACAACCTCCACACAAGTGAAGAAGACAAGAAATGATAATTAATACATCAAGTATGATGCACAGAGAGGAGGGAAGGGAGCACTAATAGAGCAGATCAACACCCGAAATATCAAGTTCTCATGCTAAGTCATTGTGGGGAAGCTAATGCATCATTTTTCTAGGAATGAGTGCATGCTCAATACAATATTGGTTGTGTAGCACTACGTAGAAGGCACATAGTTGAAAATGGTGTGACTTCCTACTCCAAGAACTATTTGAAGCCTGCGAGGATATCTACAAGTGCGTGACTCATTTCATTTATGGGTACCTTTTTGTTGCTTTGGCTATGTGGACATGGTGCCCACCTAAGGGCTAGAAGTTGGCTCCTATCATGGAAGACTGACCTCTTGCCCTCAATAAGACACCCTGGTGAACCTCAAGGGACCCAAGAAGCAAGGAAATAAATGAGGCTTCCTTCATCGATTGGTACAAGAAAATGATGGAAGTCATCAAGGTTGTGGAAAGGTTTCCAAAGTTCTTCTTGATGAGTACTCATCATAAATTTGGTTTTGTATTAGCCCTGGAAGCACTTGGATAAGGCTACAATGTGTCCACCCCCACACATTCGATATGAGACCCCAAAATTTTATGATGTGTAACACACTCTAGCATAAATGTGCATATAAAAAACATAGTAGGAACAGAAATACAATAAACATATCAGCCATCAAAATCCATATATATATCAGTACATTTGCACATGAAAATAAGGGGAATGAAATTTTCATTAATAAATGAAATGAACCAACCGGTGATGGGACTACAATGTTCAACCCGACCATAGATTGGTTGAGCTGAGTATCTCTTCAGCCAGCCACCCCCGTTCCATATTCCAAGAATGAATGTGGGACTCATAGAACACATCAAAAACACTAATCAATGTGGATACCACCAGAGTTCTCCGCCTACACTGTGAGGAATTTGAGTGCCTCTTAGTCTCTCAGGCTTTACCATGCATCCACAGTCTAATCCAGGGATCACTAGGCCCTACACCAAGACATACTCTCTAGGCTTTACTGTGCATTCCATCTCAGAATCACTAGGCCCAACGGAGAGAAAATCCACCTCTTGGCTTTACCGTATACCCCGCCATTCATTGACAATGATTCCTAGGCCCACCAACACACACAATTTGGCTTTACCACAACCCACAGTCCAGTTCAGGGGTTACTAGGCCAGTGACTTTATCCATCCTCAGTCTGGTTCAGGGACCACTACCATCATGTGTTTGTCAATTTAGAGATCCACCCCACTCAGCTTTGAATCCAATCCGGCCGTCCCCCACAAAACGCATGGGAGAACCCATCTCATCAAAGCTATCTAGAAATGGGAAGGCTAGGCTGAAAATACTATCACACCTAGAAAAACCCATGCCATGGTAGAAAATAAACATATGCAATCCCATGCATGCCAAATCTAGCAAGGAAAATACAAATGCAAGTTGATTCCTGCAATGAAGCCTATCGTAGCTGCTTGATCCTTGCTTCCTCTTGCCTTATTTTCATTTCTTGCTCTATGCCAAAGTGCTCCAAGAAAACTCTAAGTGTCCAAGAGTATGAGAGAGAGAGAGAGAATAATGAGAGAGATCCAAAACTGAACTGACTAAGTCTTACGAACTGATCCTCAGAAGCCTTTTTTATTTATGATGCCTCTATTTTCTTCATTTCCCATTATTTTCCTTTAATTTCCTCCTCACATGCAACATGTGACCTTTGACCTTCATTTTCTCCTAATTTCCATTATTTTCATAAATAAATGTGCCAAAATACCTTTTTACCTCTTTAATTCCTTAACCATTTCCTTTGCCAATTTTCTTAGCCATAAACAACCAATTGAACACCCCCTAGGATGTCTTGCCCACCATTCAACTTGGAATACGTGTCCCATCATTCATGGTATTTATATATTTTTACACAGAATTTTCACCAGGTTTGTTACAAAACCCTTCCCATTGGGAGAACATTGTCCTCCATGTTCAATGACACCTATAACCAAGGTGACTACTAAAAACAAAACATACTGCCCATGGAGCTTTATAAAACAGCTCGTTGCACTATTTACATGAATGGCCCGCTCAAAAGAAAAACAACATGACAACATGACCAGATAAAAACCATACCGCATACTGGAGCTTTATAACATAGCTTATTACGGTATTTACAATAACTACATATACACATATGCACATTTGCTCAACCAGTAAATAAAATAATATGATGCCTACATCAACAATAAGGAAATCTAGAGGCTCAAACCTCCACCTTCAATGTAATACCAGGAACTAGCTCCTTCCCAAGAAGTCCAAAATCCACTCCAAAGTCATATATGCATCCAATGTCCAGTGCTATAATCCTACGACACTTTTCCTCTCAGCGAGCAGTTACCGACTCATTGTCCCAAGGTGCACTCCCAATGTGCATTTGATTCCATCTAGCAATGCTAATGACCAAAAAAAATCCATCCGTGACCTTCCCTTCTCTTCTACACAATCCCTTGGGAATTCGATCACCTCTTCCATGCAGTAACTCACCTTCCAAGTTCCACTAGCACCCCCATCCCGGGCAGTCCATCCCTTGGCAAGGCTTCCTCGCATCAGAAGATTCAACATCCAAGGCATATACCTTCCTCAAAACTACCATATTAGTCATAGCATGCTCATGGTAATCAATGGACACTATTGGGTACCAGTGCCCCACAATGGCCCTGCTCTTGAATTTCTTTACCAACATACTATTGCATGTTCCAATTTCTTTCGTTGTTGCTGCTAATTCTTGTAGTCGATTTCAACCACCCAAATAGGAATGTTCATTCTTCCTATACCAAGAACATAACTTCCATTAGATTCAAAATAAATTGAAATGACTTCAAATCATACCTCATTGGTATGTCAATAAGGTACACTTGGAATCTTATTTGATTCCTATCACAAGATGTCAAACTAGCATCTTTGACCAAATCAACATGTATAAAATATCACATCAGATTAGCTCAAAACACAACCATCATATATCAAAATCATAAATCACATGTAACCATCATAAACTAGAATCATAGATCACATATAATCATCATATACCATAGTCATAAATCACATGCATAATAAAATCAAAATAAAATGATGATACTTATCCTTTCCTAAATCCTTAGCTTCTACCCTTGTCTTTGTTCCATACATACTCTAGATCGGTTGCTACACTCAACAAACACCCAATTCCTTCTCCTCAACCATGTGCATAGACACATAGTGTGCATCACACACATACAACAACACAACATACCACACCATGCAATACATGCATCTACACCTGACATACAACACATACACCTACACCCAGTGTATATAATACAATGCATCCATCTATGCCCGATGTGAAATACCACCCAGTGAATGTACCTACACAGAGTACCACACAATGAGTAAACATGTTGCAATACCATGACTACATCACACATATACATAATATTGTATGCCCATAACACAACATCGATGACATGCACACAATACCACACGTACACCAGTACCATATGTACAACATGTACACAGTACCACCTATACACTGCACCACCTGCACAACATGTTAACAACATCACTTGTAAATGGCGCCACCTACACAACATGTACAGAATGCCACATGTACACTACACCATTGTACAATGTGTACACAATACCACATGTACATAGTACCACATGCATGATGTGTACGCGACACCATATGTACATAGCATCACATGTATGACATGTACACAACACCACATGCTCAGAGCACCCTATGCACAACATGTACACGGCACCACATGCTCACAGCACCACTTGTACAATCATGTACACAACACCATATGTACATAGAACCATATGTACAACATGCATGCAACACCAAGTGTACATAACAGTGCATATCCAACATGTACATAGCATCATCTGTACACAGTAATGCATATCCAACATGCATAGAGCACCATATGCACACACATCGCATATACATCATGAAGACAATACAATATGTATACAACACCCTATATGAAATATTCCCACAACCCTATTTGTACCATCCTGTACATAACATTGCATAAATAACATGTACACATGCTATGTATACACAACATCACAATTGAACACATCATAGATGCAACATGTACAACATATACTATGTATGCTCAACAATAATGCCACACATCCAAAACCACACTATCCTTACCAAGAAACCTTGCTTCTCATATCTCATCCATGCTTATCCTAGCATGCCATAGACCAAAATGCTTCCACTTTGTTGATGTATCCTTCAACATTACCTGTTATAACATAGACATAGGCACAATACAAGTATACAATATCAATTCATATTCACATGATACTGACCTTGTATATTTTTTGTGACTACTCTTCCCAATTGATTCCTCGTAAGACCAAGAACCTCTTCATGTCGTTCTCCTACATAAGCAATCATTTCTACACAAGAATGATCCCTGACAACCCTATCAGACAGTAAAATAGATACATGGATAGATACATACATATATAAATGTTATCATAAAACAATCATGATCCCATCAAACAATGGCATATATACATACATACATACATGTATACATATATAAGCATCAACATAATCATGATCATAACAAAATTACCAGATAACATAAGGTCTAGGTTAAGACAAATTCCTTTATTCATGCAATACATGCGCAACATTGAGAACAACAGTTCCCAAAATAGCCAAGGTATACAACACCTCAAATCCATTTAATTTACATTTTCTTGTTACCTTTCTCATGACTATACTGCTACCACCCATTTACCACAATGGACCTAGCCAATCCAACCGACTGTTATAGCCTTACCTTTCGTTGCACTTACGCATGCACTGAGATTCATCTAAATCTTACATTACCTTTCAGGTACCATGCATCTCTCCCCCATCTCCATCAATTCTCCTCTTTCCCAACCAATTCCCAAGACTTAAAACAATAAAAGACAAGACAAGAAAAAACCAAGATAAATACCACATAAGCCCATAATGATATGACACTACAACAACGTGGAAAGGCCTTGCACTAGACATAAACAAAACTAAAAATCAAGCTCAAAAGACCAAAAATCACAAGACTAACACCATGACTCAATCCCCATGGTTCCCGAGGAAAGTGCAACTTGAAACATCTTCACGATTTCATGGCAACTTCTCTTGGCAACTCCCTACATCATGATCACACATGTCAACCACATGTTGGTTGACATGTTCCAAATATCAATACAATCATATTTATCGATTTGAAATCAACTTTTACAAAAGATCATGTCATAATCCATAGTCATTAGACATAATGCTACAACTATCAATTGCATTCAAGTACATATCAATTGTCTCAACACATACATTTTATTCCAATCATCTTAAAATAAAATCATTTGAACACATACTCATATTAATAAATTCATCAATCATTCAACCAATTCCAAAGATACCATGTTAAATAAATCAACTAGGCACCAAACACTCAAATACCAAATAGACATCATAATCAAACAACCAAGCACCAATATAAGACATAAGAAAACTCATACCTTAATGTATATCAGGGGAGGCTATCTCATCTACACAATAAAGCTAGGTTAGCATGATACAACTTCACAACATATCAACTCAAACATAAATCATGATATCCGTAACAGTAACTAACTAACATGTTCACTTCATAAGCTCATAGGCAATTTTCATTCATACATAACAAGCACATATGTATGATCAATTTAGATTAGTATGACACCATATCACAAATATGTCGGTTCATACCTAAATATCACAACCATAACCATCTGCATAGGTCAGGTTAACACAATACATATAACATCAATATCTTCAAGGAAGTGAATATAACCATCACACATATGACCAATCCAAATTATAGCATCAATATCTCAATGAAATGGACCTAATCATCAAGTTAATAGCATATAACAACAATAAGCTATATATCATACTCATCAACAACATACAACATAATCATCAGGTTATCTAATATAAAACAACAATAGCAATGCATACAACTACATGTTACTATCATTCTTTACTATCTAACACATGTCCATATAACCACACTAATCATCTAACATCTATCATGAATGTAACCATAACATGAAATGCATGTTCATAAACCTAATGTATATAACCCTAACGCATATAATAATCCTTAACTTACATACTTTCATGCCAAACATACACTACCTGTATGATGATTTATCATACTACAATACTATCCCATCCAAAAAAAATTAACATTTTCTTCAAACAATTACCATACTTTTACATTTTGTTCAAACAACTACTATACTATTACATTTTCATGTAAGCATTTCTTCAAACACTTTACATGCAAACTAATATAGAAAACTATTTGAATGCATGTAGGCATATATCAACTACAAAAATACCATTACACAACAATACTATCCCCAACTACAAACAAAATACTCATTGGGGCATTTTATCAAACAGTTTGTATGAAATTAGTCATTGAACCATTTAAGCATTTCATCAAACACTTTGAATGCAAAATAATATAGTGAATGATTCAATGAATATATCCTAAAATGTAGTAGTACAAGTTATGAAAAATTAACCATATGATAAATGGTATTTTCACTCACTATGGTTCAAGTTTCAACTTCTGAGATTTCATAGATGAAAAGTTATAGCAAAACTACCAACACAATCTTATTTGGTGTACAATTCTAGGAGTATCCATAAAGCTTGTCTTACACTGGTCATATATCATAAAATATAGCGAATAAATGTCTGAAATTTTTATCACAATATCAGTGGCATTTCCCCTCAGTGTGGAAAAAAATTTCAGCTCGTGAGAGTTCCCAGAATAAATGTTATAATAACAATGTCAGTGTGACCTGTTTGAGGCCTGATTTTAGGAACATTCAGAAGGTTCGACTCCCTCTACTCATATCCCCTAAAATATTGCAACCCAATATCTGAAATTTCTACCACATAACGATTGGTATGTTCCCCCAATGTGGACAATCTTTTAGCTTCTGAAAGCCTAACGAAGATGAGTTATTGCAGAAATTCCAACATGACATGTTTAAAGGTGCATTCAAGAAGGCCATCTTCCTTAGATCATAATTCCTAAAGTATTGTGAACCAATATCATAAATGTTTACCACATTATCAGTGGGATGTACCTTCAATATGGACAAAGTTTCAACTTCTAATATGCCACAGAAGAAAATTTATAACAGATATGACAAAAAGGTCTAAAATTTAACCTTTGTTCTTCATTTCACCTACGATAGAGCCCATCTAGTCCAAGTGTTTGAACCGTGCTCTAATACCAATTTGTAACACCCTCCAGGGTATATGTGCATATAAAAAACATAATAGGAACATAAATACAATAAAAATATTAGCCATCAAAATCCATATATATATCAATACATTTGCACATGAAAATCAAGGGAATGAATTTTTTACTCATCACCTCCTTCTTTCACACAATGATGATGGGTGAACCACATGGTGATTTAATCATTCATTAATAAAGGAAATGAACCAACCGGTGATGGGACTACCACATTCCACCTATCCATATATTGGTTAAGCCAAGTCTCTCTTCAGCCAATCACCCCCGTGCCATATTCCAAGCCTGAATGTGGGACTCATAGAACACATCAAAAACACCGATCAATGTGGATGCCACCGAGTTCCCCGCCTACACCATGAGGAAATTGAGTGCCTCCTAGTCTCTCAGGCTTTAGTGTGCATCTACAGTATGATCCAGGGATTGCTAGGCCCTACACTGAAACATACTCTCCAGGCTTTACTGTGCATTCCATCCTACAATCACTAGGCCCAAGGGAGAGAAAATCCACCTCTTGGCTTTACCGTATATCTCGCTATTCACCGACAAGGATTCCTAGGCCCACCGAGGCACACAATCTAGCTTTACTACAACCCACAATCTAGTTCAAGGGTTACTAGGCTAGTGGCTTCGTGCATACTTAGTCTAGTTCAGGGACCACTACCACCATGTGTTTATCAATTCAGAGATCCACCCCACTAAGCTTTGAATCCAATCCGTCCATCCCCCAAAATATGCATGAGAGAACCCATATCATCAAAGCTATTAGGAAATGGCAAGGCTAGGCTGAAAATACTGTCACACCTGGAAAATCCCATGCCATGGTAGAAAAGAAAAACATGCAATCCCATTCATGCCAAATCTAGTAAGGAAAATACACATGCAATCCCATGCATGCCAAATCTAGCAAGGAAAATACACATGCAATTTGATACCTACAATGAAGCCTGTTGTAGCTACTTCATCCTTGCTTCCTCTTGGCTTCTTTGCATTTCTTGCTCCAATGCTAAAGTGCTCCAAGAAAACTCTAAGTGTCCAAGAGTATGAGAGAGAGAGAGGGAATAACGAGAGAGCTCCAAAACTGAACTGACCAAGTCTTGCCAACTGAACCTCAGAACCCTTTTTATTAATGAGGCCTCTATTTTCTTCATTTTCCATTATTTTCCTTCAATTTCCTCCTCACATGCAAGATGTTACATTTCACCTTCCTTTTCTCCTAATTTCCATTATTTTCATAAATAAATATGCCAAAATACCTGTTTACCTCTTTGATGCCTTACCTATTACCTTTTCCAATTTCCTTAGCCATAAACAACTAGCTGAACACCCCCTAAGATGTCTTTCCCACCATTCAGCTTGGAATATGTGTCCCATCATCCGTGGTATTTATAAATTTTTACATGGAATTTTCACTAGGGCTGTTACATGATGACTACCGAAGAATTCCATACAAAGGTCAGATCGTGGCCAAGCATTGCAGGGGAGAATCGAGAAGGAAATCATATATATTTATTCAAAGGGATGGTACCCCAACCACTACCTGGAGAAACAACTTCGAAATCAAGAAAGCGGTTTGCTGAAGAGGAGATGAACTAGTCATCAAGAATCTTAAGAAACAAATGAGCTCCTTGAAGGGAACCATCACCAAGATCAGAGTCCCAACACGTTCATTTCCCACCTTTGTTGAATTTCAAGGTTCAAGGAAGCATGATCCATTGATTACTACTCCTCTAGTTTCAAAACTTCCAGTGGTAGGGCCCCATTCCCAACCCAAGCCTGCCATCCTAAAACCCCATCGTTCAAAAGATCTAAAACCTCCCATTGGGGCCAAAAATAAGAAAATGACTCTTGTTAGTCACATTGTAGATCTCACGCTTGAAGAAACCCAATCCCATACTGCATCAACCATTGTTGAAGAAATCCCACCCTACACCTCAATTATGTCACCTAGTTTGTACAACCAATCATTGCACACAAATTCCACATCCACCACCATTTTAGACATTGTATCCTTTGGAACACCATTGTGAATGGAGATGGAAATGGAGGTTTATTCTACTGTCCAATCCATCATGGTAGTCTCTAGTGCAGAAGTCACCCCCACCTCCATGTTGTCTTTATTATTGGAGTCGGGTCCACTAATGGCCATTGGACCTATCATTACCCAACCACTCACCACCACCATCCACCCACTATCATTACCCCTTCATCCTTTTACTTCAATTCCACCCCTCCCTATTTCCATCCACACCAGTCCACCATCGATCAAACCTTCACAGTAAGCTACAACCCCCCATGAACAATCAGAGAAGTGAATCGCCAGTGGGAAACCCCTGTAAATTCAATTTCTAGAACCCTCTACCATGAACCAAGATAATCTCTAGGGCTGGTCCTCAGCCCAATTATTTAATTTTATTCAACTAGTTGCACACCGAGCAAAGGCATTGCATAGTGATTTAACTGCCAAGCATGAAAAACAACAACAAAAAATTGTCGCATTCACAACAGAACATGGTCAGCTACACCAAGAAAAGAAACAAATTCGAGGGAAAATGGAGTATATCACTAAAAAATTCTAGGTATTATGGCCTTCAGTTTCTGATGTCATGCCCAATGCCTTGGAAGACTTCTCAGCTTACACATTGGTTGAATGTTGTGACCATATCTAGGTAGCATGTCACAAATTAATTTATGCGAACTGTGAGCTCAAGTAGACCCTTTCTCCTATAAGAAGTGCGTTGCTAGACCCTACCATGACATTTAAACTAAAATAGAATAGAAATTGGTCAACACAAACACCCAAAAATACTCCATTATCAGTGTTGCGGAAGATGCCCACGGTCTCCTACAATAGGATCACGATTGGTTGGGATTCTTGGTGAAGAAGAACCAACCAATATGTCACGTCAACAACAAAGTCAATCATCTACCTAATGATGCCATAACACCAAAGACAAGGACCAACAGAAGATGATCTCGGGAGAGATACACATGCTGGAGGCCCACATTTAATAGATAGAGGTTGAGCCAACCAAAACAAAGAAGATACTTTGGGACCTCCGTGTGCTGATTCAAACACACCTAGAGAGACTGCAACATCTTAGTGATGACATTGATGCACATTACACTTGTATATTAATGGCATGACCGTCCCAACTGATGTCTGACACTACATCTGAGTTCCTCGGCTAAGCAGTTGCAATCATAGGTATAGGGCAAGAAGCACTCAATGAGTACACACAATGTTGATAGGCAGCCATCACTTTTGTCCCTGAGGTGGGGCTTTCATTTAAGGAAACCAATCACAGGGAAGCACTAGTAGAAGCACTAGTCAAAGCATCAACAAAAGCACCAGTAGCAGAAGTGTTAACAACACCAACAACATCAAGGGAAGATTGACTTGGGGATGCGTTAATAGAATGTGGTCAGGGCCTGTTGGGGACTTCATTTTTTAAGGAATTAAGAAGTTTTGGTGATGATTCATAAGGCTAAAAACAAGTGGCGGAAATGGTCGTTGGAGAGATAAGGGAGTAATAACTAGGGGAAAGGAAGGAATTCACAGAAGACTAGTAGTTTCAGAGGGATGACGGGAAGGGGAAGATATAGCCGAGTGGGAAAAGAACAAGGAAAGTTGAGGAATGGAAACAACTAAGAAATGGAGAAGGCAAAGAGACTGACAAGGAACTAGAATTCTAGGTTGGTGTGTAGAGAGAAGGAAGAACAAATGAGAATGAAGAAAGGATAACACTGAATGGTTGTTGTTGCAGAACTAAGAGAGTTGCTTTATATTTGTTGTTTCATATGCTTATGTATTGTTCTATATAGAGTTTATGTATGTTGGAAAAAAAGCCTTGACCCTGATGCAATGCTATTTCTACTCAGATTAATGATGAAGACCTCTATCGGGACCATCGTGTTTTAGTTGCATGTTAATATAGCTCTTAAAAATTTTATGTATGCGTATATCTAAGTAGTATATCTTTTACAAGCATGTATGACCTGTTGTGATCAGACTTCTTTTATAATGATTCAATGTTGTTTTCCTCTTGGTTCTCTGATATGATTCCTCTTGATAGTATATTTCAATTCCCATCTAACTAAGGTTGCAACATGCCTAGGGTGAGACTGGTTACCCACTCTGAGTAAGATGAAAATGTTGGCGTTGTGCTAGAGTACATTGGAGATTTGTTGGCCCCTGTGCCTGAACCCGAGGTCTCAACCTTATTATTATTTCCACACCAACACTAGGACAATGTTTTCTTTAAGGGGGGAGGATGTAATATCCTTACTTCTAATAAATTCATGTATTGACATGAGTAAAAATATTACTAGTTTAATATGTAGTATCCATATTTACAATTCAATGTTCATAAAAAAATATTTAATTTAATATATGTTTAACGATTTCTTCAAGAATTAGTTACAAAAATTATTTTGATTATTAATATATATTTCACATAAGAAATCAATCACCAATATGAGAGTGTGTGTCCTCTATTGAGTATGGGTTGCAAATTAAAATGAATATGTAGATGAAAAATACTATGTATAAAGGTTGTTGCTGGAAATACAAAAAGGGTGAATAATGCAAATAAGTGGACAAAAATGTACAGAGTTAATAAAGCCACATAGAATAGAGAATGTTCCTGGCAGGATTAACACTTTCTTTCACACTTTGTGCTCATGTATTCAACAAGTAAAATTAAAATAACATGATTGTGTCTCACAACCTTGAATTAGTTATATTATAATCATCATTTTTCTTTTCTTAAAGTCCATAGAAATATGTCCATGTAGAATATTTCATTTTCCTTGCAGGCCCATCAGTAAAATATTGTTGTGCATCAAAATTTTGTTGGATTATTATTGACCATGGTTTGAATGATGAACATCATAAAAACTAGTAGCAGAATCGTATGACGCAATAGATTGCAGAAATTATTGAGAGATGCAGAGGGTAGAGAACACAAGTTGCTTGTTGTAGAAACATTAAAAGTGGACAATATGGGTTGTTGTTTTAAAGTTCATGTGCATAGAAGGATCCACACTAAAAATATAAGTATCTATGGTAATTTCTTGAAAATAATAGGTGTTTACTATTTTAGTTCATGGAAGGAACAGAAGATGTATTTATATGCACAATGGTAATAGATATTTTGTTTGAAAAATAATTTGTTTATGCACAAAATAATAGGTATTGTGTTAGTTTGTTTGAAAAGGAATATGTGCTTACATGCACATAAATAATGACTATGTTCCTAATTTCCATGGAAAAGAATAAGTGTTTATTCACAAAAAAATTAGTGCCTAACACATTAGTTTTCCAGAAGGAGAATAAGCGTTTTTATACACACAAATAATAATTATTAGATAGTTTTTGTGGAAAGGAATTTGTGCACACAAATAATAACTATTGTATATTTTTCTTAGGAAAGAACATGTGCACATAAATAATAATAGTTCTCTTCGAAAGGAAATTGTGAACATTAATAATAACTATTGTATTAGTTCTTGGAAAAGAATACATGTTGTGTTAGTTTTCTCGAAGAGATCATGTATTTTCATGCATGATTTTGTTAGCTTTCTTTTGGAAAATATTATGTATTTGCATGTAATATTGTGTTAGCTTTATTTTGGAAAAGATCATGTATTTTCATGCAAGATTTTATTAGATTTCTTTTGGAAAATATTATGTATTTGCATATAAGATTTTGTTATCTTTCTTTTCGAAAAGATTATGTATTTGCATGTAAGATTATGTTAGCTTTCTTTTAGAAAAGTTTATGTATTTGAATGTAGGAATAATAGCTACGGTGTTAGCTTCCTTTGGAAAAAGAATGTGTTTACAAATATCAAGAGAATAAGTTGTTAGGCTAATATATTTTGGAAAAAGAATATGAATTCGCATTCATAGAGATCATAGCTAATGTGTTAGTTTCCTTTAAAATAATATGGGTAGTTGTCATGGGTTTCTTTTGGAAAAGAATGTGTTCTTGTGGGAAAGAAATAATAGACTTTATTGTGGTGCTTATCTTTGGAAATATCTCCTTGTGTGAAGAGATGGCGATACACATGGAGGTTCTTTAAAACATTACCATGTTCTTGTGGGTAGAAGTGAAATGTAATTAATTCTCTTTGCCATGATACATGTGAAGTAGGGATAAATTAACATTCCCTAATAATCATATGAATTTTACCTTATGCATGTCAGATTTGGATGAACAGTCATGTGTCATAACCACATACATGTAAAGATAGTTTAGACATGTTTTGGTAGTTATGTAATTTTAATAAATGCCTGTACAATGTTAATAAAGAGGCATGTCTCAATATTGTGTATGCATTTTAATTATTCACGTGAAAAGATATTTGAAACATAACTAGTAAGAGATTTATTATTTGGATATCAGAGTTTTCTGATAGTAATAATTGTAGGAAAGCCCTGTAACTCATGTGAAGATAAAATTATATTTAACATAATGGTAGGAAAATAACTAGTGTTTCATGTAGATCAAGGGACTGTCAACTACAAGATAATCCATTGATAGATACAACCAGGCCATAAAGACATAATGTGCGATAATTCTGGGTAAATGATATCATGATTAATGTAATAGCTTATGGCTAGTTATGTTGTATTTAAGATGATATTTCTTTGCACTATTTTATTAAACTAGTCAAGGGATGGACTCTCTTACAATCATTGAATGAGGGGTGAACACCCTCATGAGACATTTAATAAAATTAAATGTTTTTTGGCTTTTCCCTATGAAGTTTCCAAGGTATATCAGTATCCATTGATGTACTTTCCTTTTGTGCCCTTCTAATGATGTTTCTTCCTTACATGAAATTGAAATTTACATCATTAATTATGTGACTAACTAGCCCAATTAAATGAATGATGATAATGATGTAAGATTACAATAGGGAGCTTTATGTTAATATACTGCAATATCGGTTGTTAATGGTTATGTAACTTATTATTCCATTCCTAAAGTTACTTTATGTAATGATGATGATTTTATATAATGGTTAGTTAAGGGTATGGAACAAGTGATTGGGAATTTTACATGCTAGTAAATTTCGTAAATATTTTCTAATCATGTGTACTTTTACACAAGGTTTACCAAGGGATGTTACAAGTGGTATCAAAGCTAAGTTGCAACACTAGTGCATTTTGCAAATCGGTAAGAAGAGAAGAAGTGAAGCTATGATGCTTTTGGATATAAACTCAGGTATGATACTAATGATAAATTACATCACAATATATGCAGCAAATTTCATGTGATACAAGATGAATTATGGTATTAGTAACCACATTAAAGAATAGTAAGTGATAATGTCTTCTTTAAAACTATGCTCATGGCATTTAAATCTTGTTGCAGATAAAAGACAGTAAAACTGATGTTATATTTATGAACAATCTTGAGCACTCACCAGTGATAGTAGGATTAGCTACCAACATTTGCATGCATACTCTTATAATAATTATTAATGATGCATTTAAAGAAAAATGATTAAAGTTACAATGAATTTCTTATAAAGAATGAATGCATCTATTCTTATGTGTCATAATGAAATAATGTAAAGGTGGGGGATGTCATTGAATATGACAATAGAATGTTTTGAAAAACAGTAATAGAACCCCTTTGGATGTTAAAATTGAAATAGATTATGCATGTTCTACCAAATTAATGATAGAATTAGTAGTAATCAGATGTTGTTCATTACATCATTTCTTCAAACTTCACAACTTTACAAGTTTATGATTTAGTGATTATGTTAGATGGTATACATATTATATCTAACAAAGAGGTTAATTACATACTTTAGAAATTCAAACATGTGTCTGAATACTACAGTGACACTAAAGATTTCATTTAATCAATTAATTTGACCACGTTGTGTAAATGTGGTGTCTTGTTGTCATCACTAAAAAAAAATTGGATGACTTTTTGAATCTATTAGCATTACTGATTTATTTAATGAAGGAAATTTTGTGTGATTAACTTGAATTTGGTAATGTTGCATAGTGACTATATATTAGATGCATATGTATAAATGAAATGTCATTTTGAATGAATTAGAATTATGGAAATGTCAATGAGCAAGGTCTTATTCCATTATGTGTTGTTTTGGAAAAACAACTTCATCAAAAGATTTTTTTAAGTTACTTGGATGTGGCATCTTGAAGATGTATCCTTATTTGTTATGTTTAGTTTTAATGCATTAAAATGGTTTATGGAATATGGATAGGACCAATACCTTTCTACATTGTTGAAATATTGAATTGACAATATATTTTGTAAATAACAATATTTTGTAGAAGGTGTGTTTCTATCAGAAGAAGTTGTGAGTAATGTTGCTAGTGTGATTAAGGAGGGGTAGCTTAATGACAACATAGTGACATTATAGTAACATGGGACATAAGAACCTATGAAAGATAAAATGTTGAAATGTGACTTACTGTTGGGTTGTGTTATATTCTTTCCACGACTAACCTATGTAGTGAACCGGGGGGTTAGAGGGGGGGCGGA
>APFE030197646.1:7500-10260 GCA_000404065.3 Pinus taeda | reverse complement strand
AAATAAATAAACAAAATAAATCAATGAATAAACCAAAAAATAAATAAACAATACAAAAATAAAAATAAATAAATATATATAAAAAATAAACAGAATAAAAATAGACACACACACACACACACATATATATATATATGAAAAAAAAACTATTCCTTTTAACGGGAGGAGAGGGTAGGGACCCAGCAACTGCTTATCTTGCATCCATCTTGTTTATTGAGATTGTTCGGTCTCTTCTCAATCTCAAGGGCTTCCCTGAATTTTTGGTGATGGGAATGTGAAACCCTAGCAATAACACTCGCCTCCTCTATGCAAACATGATGCTTGGTACTCTCAGCATGCTCAGCTAAAGCAGAAGACTTGGTCCTCCTATGCTTAAGGTCTACTACATGCTCACTAATCCTTTGATTAATGGAGCGACCAGTCTCTCCAATATAGGGGTTCCCACAGGAACAAGGAATCATATAAACCCCTTTCATGTCCTTATGGTCGATAGGATCCTTTATCGACCTGAGGGATTTACGAATGGTGTTGAGGGGTCTAAAGGTCGAGGGGACATTATGCCTCTTAAGAATCCTGGCAATCTTATCAGTGGTCCCCTGGACATACGGAAGATGGACACCTGGGACCCGCTCTTTCAGATCTCTTTTAGTTGATGAATTTTTGGCATCTTTGAGGAAGGCTTTATGATCTAGGAACTTGCTATAACCATTCTCAGCAAAAACATTAAGGAGATGGGATTTCTCTTTCTCAAACTGTTCATCAGAGACTCTAACGGCCCGTGTAGCTAGGGTGTTGAGAACACCTAACCTCTGATGGGAATTGGTGGGAACTAGCATGAGGATACTTCTCTGTATGTGTTTTCTTTCGAAACACTTGGTGGGAGAGGGAACCATCACTATTCTTAGAAATAATAATATCAAGGAACGGGAGGCACCCATTGACTTCTTGTTATTTAGTGAAGTTAATGGCAGATGACTGACAGTTGAGATGATTGAAGAAGCGATCCAATTCCTCTTGGCCATGAGACCAGATGACATTAGTGTCATCTACAAATCTCTTCCAAAGCTTCGGTAGGAGTCGCGTCGAGCTTAGGACCTTGGATTCAAAATCCTCCATAAAAATATTAGCTACGACAGGGGAAATGGGGGAACGCATGGCCATACCACAGGTTTGTTCAAAGAACTCTCCTCCAAAACTAAAGAAGGTGGAGGTGAGGTAGAGCTCCACTAATTGAGCCATCTCAGGATCAGTGAGGCGGTTGATCACCTCCATGGCTTCAATAATAGGGATGCAAGTGTAAAGGGACACAACATCAAAACTAACAAGGATGTCCTCGGGGTCAAGCTTAGTGCCCTTGAGCTCATTAATAAAGGAGGTAGAGTCTTTGACGAAGGACTCTCTACGACCAACTAAGAGCTTAAGTTTGAGGGCAAGGAACTTAGCAAGAAGATAGGTAGGTCCACCAATGGTGTTGAAAATGGGCCTAAGGGGATCTCCTTCTTGTGGATCTTAGGAATTCCATAGATCCTACGAGTTAAGGGATTGCTCTCAATGAGCTTATGGTGCAGGTCACACACAGATTTACAGGATTTAATGGCAATCACCACATTCCTATAAATCTTCTTCAAAGGGTTTTTGGGAAGCTTCTTATAGCTCCCACTGTTATGAAGATGATCCAACATCTTGTTGCGGTAATCAGCTTTTTTGAGAATGACAGTCGCCCAACCCTTGTCGGATTTCAGAACAACGATATCATTGTTCTGGTTTAAGGATCTAAGAGCAACCAATTCCTCCTTGCTGAGGTTGCTCTTAGGGGGATTTACCTTTCTCAAGATTACTGCACAATCTTTCCTGATAGTATTTTTAATATTATCAGGTAAACGTTTAATACCGAACTCAATGTCACAAATAATATCCTCCACAAGGATCTTCTTAGGGGCCAAGGCAAAATTTAGCCCTTTACTTAAAACACTAAACATAGAAGGGGAAAAAGAAAAATCGGACAAATTAACAACCTTATTATTGCAATTCATCCTAACCTTAAAACTACCATCAGAATCGCCATCCAACTCATTATTATTATTACTATTGATATTGATATTATTATCTCTTATTATTATTGTTATTATAATTAATATTATTAATATTATTATTATTATCGTTATTAATATCAATATTATAACTGTAGTTATTATTCATAAAATTATTAATATCATAGTTAATATTAAAATTAAAAGTATTAAAATTATTATTAATATTATTATTATTAATATCCTTATTATTAATACCTTATTAATTATTATTAATATTATTATTATTATTTATTAATATTAATATTATCAATATCTTTATTGTAATTATTATATTATCATACCTTATTATAATATTATAACTATTAATAATATATTATTTATTATTATTGTTAAAATCCTTATTATTATTGTTAAAATCCTTATAATCAATATTATAATTATTAAAATGGTTATTATAATTAATATCATAATTATGGTCATTATAGCCCATATACCCAACGTTGTTACCATTATAATAAAAGTCCTTCATATTATTATTTTCATAACGGTTACTATAAATATGCTGGATGTTATCAAAACACACGAGGGCAGCGTTATCACCTGGGCAGGCTTCATTGACCAATGGAGCCAAGACACCACATCGCGCATTACAACATCGCTCAACGCACATCAAATCACCACATCGCCAGAAGCAACACTGCTCAACAAAACCCCGTCCTTGGCCATC
>APFE030197646.1:0-2500 GCA_000404065.3 Pinus taeda | reverse complement strand
TAATTTGCCTAAGATCAGAGTAGAGAGGATTATTATGCCCGAGAGCGAGAAAGAATATAGTAGAGATGATCATTCCCGATTTCCATGTCGTTCGATCTTTAAAGTAATAATCTCTGGATTAATATTGTTTAATGTTTCCTTAATTTGCTTAAGATCAAAGTAGAGAGGATTACTATGCCTGGGAGTGAGAAAGAATAGAGAAGAGCGGATTATTCCTCAATTCCATGTCGTTCAATCTTTAAATAATAATCTCTGGATTAATGTTGTTTAATGTTTGCTTAATTTTCTTAAGATCAGGGTAAAGAGGATTACTACTCGTGAGAGCAAGAAGAGCATAACATAGAGGATCATTCCTGAATTCCATGTCGTTCGATCTTTAAAGTTATGTGGTACGATTTTAGTGATATCATTTCATTAGTTATTTATAGACTTTCTCAATTAGTCGTGCATTGTTTGTTTTATTTGTTTTCAAGCATTTTGTTGAGATAAAGAGTGCATATAGCTACCTTCCAACAACTTCTTAATACTTCTCTATTTTTAATTCTTCGAGGATTGTTATCCCTGGATTCATTTAAGAGCAGAGCAGAGCAGAGAGGATCATTATGCTTTTGAGCGAGAAAGAGCAGAACAGAGCAGAGGTTCAATTCTGAATTCCATGTAGTTTTATCTTTAAAGAAAACTAATTAAACAAAATTTCCATTCCCCTTTTGGATCAAGCAGTCAGGGTATGTGAGATGGTTTTAATCTCATTAATTCATTCATTAATGAATATATTTATCGTTTTAGTATCATTGTGTGTTTTTTTGTTGTTTCTCTTTCTTTCTTTCTTCATTTAGCTGAGATAAAGAGTATAGGGGGCTGAGCGGAAGGCGGAGTGAATACAGCTATGGAGCCACAGGCTTAACAAACTTTACAACTACTTCTAAATATTTATCCATTTGTAATTCTTCAACGAGTTATCTCAGGATTAATGTTGTTTAATATATGTTTAATTAGTTTAAGGGTAGAGTAGAGTCGATCATTATGCCTGAGAGCAAATTAGAGAGGATGATTCATGAATTGCATGTCCTTTGATATTTAAAGCAAAGTGGAAAGAGCTTAGTGAAAGACAGAAGATACCGTTATGGAGGAAAATGCTAAAGGTACCTTAAAACTTCTCAATATTTCCTTATTTCTGCTTTTTCTTAGGGTTATCTCCAAATTTATTATATTTAATTTGATTAAGAGATTTCGAATTTTTGGAAATAAATAAATGCATGCATGCTTTATATTTCTAGATTTCTGGATTCATGATTTGGGTGAAAAGCTAAGTTATTCTAAATTTTTTCCGAAAGTGAATAACTCGTAACTTCTAGTTATGACAATTTTCTTCACTACCATTTAAAATTTTGAATGGAAGTTTATGCAAAAGCTTTCTAAACTTTTAACTAACTATTTTATAAGATATCAAAACAATATGAATATAAAATGAAACAAAAAAAATTCAATAAATAATTGCTGGTCTTAATGTGAGGACATAATCGTGACATAATATTTTCTCATATTGTTGAAATTCTAGAAATATTGCTAATTTTGTTGATGGAGTGTTTAAATCCAATCCATATTGATTATTATATTATTGATGTGCGTTGGAATTCAAGAAACACAACACTCAGGGCTTACAAATTTCGGGTAGATTATGGTCTACATTTTGTTGCAGGTGCAATCTTTCCCACGCTCAAGATGATCACATTTGCAGAGGCAAGCAAGTCATTTCTGTCAATTTGAATTATTTTAACATTCTTAAGAAAAGCTTGTCCTTCGATCCTTGTTTTATGTTTTGTTTATAATTTTTTTTCTGCAACTATGCATAGCATTTATAGATCATTTTACTCGCACATTTGAAATGCTGATAACTTCTTTGGAAGTATTGTTTATAATTATTTTTCTGCAACTATGGATAATATTTATTTTTGTGTACTTTTGTTCATACATTTGAAATTTTGAGCAATTTCTTATCAATATCCATCTCCCCTCACACCCAATCATAGTTACTCCGCAAAACAAAAGCTAAATGGTTACAATTTCGAAACACGATAGAGGCAGTTGGGGGAAGGGTGGGTGAGGAGGAGGAAGAGGAGGTGGTGAGTGTAGTAATCATGAGGGCGAGGACGAGGAGGCAGAAGCAGCATGAAGGAAGAGGATGTGGGGTAGAGGAGAACGAGGGGGGTAGGAGGCATAGGGTGGGGGATGTGGCGAGGGGCCATAAGGTAGAGGAGGGGAAGATGTGAAGGAAGAGGAGGCATGTGCGAGGAGGTAGGGGGGAGGAGGAGGAGGAGGAGGAGGAGGTAGAGGAGCAGTGGAGGCAAGGGGAGGAGGCTGTGGAGTGGTAGGAGAAGAGGAGGATATGGAGGAGTTGGGGGGGAGGAGGTGGCAAAGGTGACAGTGTGGGGAGGAGGCAGAGGAAGGGGGGTTTACGAGGTGGAGGAGGATTAGGTGGCCGGGCGAAGCGGTGAGGAGG
>APFE030197644.1:0-21675 GCA_000404065.3 Pinus taeda | reverse complement strand
CATTAATGAGGTTATATAAGGTGTTCATCATTTTTATATATTAAAAAAAATGTTTAACCTCTTTTTTATATAGTAATTTATTCTCCTTAATTAGTTTCCCTTAACCTTGTGGTAAAATCTCTTTCTATTTTTTTCCCTAGTCAATATGATTATATTATATAGTTTTGTAATGTTGACTATCAAATATTAATTAATAATTATATGAATAAGATTCAAATATCAATCCCTTTTAGAATATCATTTATTGATATTATCCAATTTATGGCTCTTAAAAATATTTTTTATTATTATGATTAATTAATTTAGTTATAAAGGGTTATTATTTTTTCTAAATTATAAGTTTTTACGTCATTAACTTATCCAAAAAATAATAATAACCGTTTTATTTCTTTCCCTACCTTTTTTGGTCATTAACCTTTTCTATTTCCTACCCTCAGCCAAACTAGTTGTTATCCCTAATGGCTAGTTAGCAGCGCTCTACATCTATTTTTATCTAAGTGCCTGGGTCAGATTCCTCATCTTGTCCTAAAGATGAACCACACTGGCTGGTTTGAAACACATCGACGAGAATCTCTCTTATGTGATTTCTTCCAAAAGATGTTATGATAATTATTATAGATCACAGAAGTCTATAAGTTTCAAAATTACTAATATTATTGGAGTTTATATTATATAATAATATTATATAATAATCGTAAATATATAAATATATAAAGGATATCATTTGTATTTTTATAAGTATTTAATTATCATAAATAGTTTTGGTCTTTTAAAAAATTACCCTTAATAATTTCACTTATCACAATCCTTAGTTATATTGCATATGGTTGTTATATGCACCTAATATTATTTTATTATAATATAATATATAATTAATTATATTGTATATTATTAAATAAATACAATGATAATATATATTATTATCAGATATATTATTATTATTAATATAATATTAATATTATTAATATATTATTAATATTTATTATTATTAATATAATATTATTAATTTATTATTTATTATTATTATTATTTCCTCTGTTAGGCTAATTCTATTAAAAGGAAACAAAAATAAAATTACAAAGAGGCCGTAGCCTCAGCCAAGATCAGCAGAGTTCATTATGAGTATCGTAACTGCCCCATATTTGGGGAAACTAGTTTAACATAGCAAAAAACCAAACAGAAGACCTAGACCCAACACCGACAAAACCAGAAGAAAGATTTGACACAACACCATCTGAAGCAGTTGAAAACATGACAGAACTGCCTATCATGTAGACAAAAATCAAAACAACAAGAGACTGGACCCAACCCATGAGCAGCAGAAACCTGAGTTGGCACGTGGGTGGCCACGTGGCATCACTTGGGTTGATCCTGGTCAAGAGGCTCCTCAACAATGGGGCACACATTCCCATACCAAACCTCATCCTCCTTCGCTACGTCGCCTTCCGCCTTGCCACCTAGTGGCTCCCTCGCTTGAAGGGTGCCACTCGAACTGCCGGCAATCGCCATCGAAATTGAGGCTCCGACTGAGCTGCCACTTGGTTGTCAAGTGTCACCAGCGTTTTCACCTTCCTCATGCTATCCACCACGTTGAGCTCCCCTTCCTTCTTCCGTCGGGAGCTGCTCAGAACCACGACTAACGCCCAGGCTACTGTTCTCTTAAGGTTGCTCTTCAGAGTTTCACACAGAAGCACTGTGCTGATCTTCTTCTGAGAAAACTATGGTAACATTAGCAGTTATGAGGGGCCAGTTCAGGTTGCTCTGGAACCTGAATTGAGTCGAGTGGGAAGCCGAATTGGGTTGTAGAGGAAAAGTAGTAGTATGAAGCCTGAAATCTCTGTGCTCGACCATTGAAGCCTGCACACGACCCCTACCACTGCGAGTGTGAGGATAATGTTTGTGGGTGAGCTGGGAGGGGGAGAATAGTCCTGGGGAGGAGGTGGTGAGGCAGGTGGTGGTGGTTGTTCAGAGCTTTGCGTTGCCTATGAGCGAGTGCTACCACCTTGGGTACCTGCTCTGTGGCTCCTCATATGGTGATGGACCATAGCAATGTGATGGGAGTGGAGTTCAGAAGAATAGGATGTCACGAAAGAAAGCAGAGAATGCATAGAGGGCTCTTGGACAGGGTTCAAAGGGCAGTGCCTGGAATGGGAGTAATGATACCCGTTTCCAGGGTCAATATAACACAAAAGCCAACATCAGCTTCCTGTAACAGTTCTGCTGCAGGGATTTCTGGCATGGAGCGGGCAAACACTAAGGGAGGGAGGGAAAACTGAAGGATTGATGGGTTCCATGTTAATACATAGAACGTTCGATTCTTGGCCTGAGCGGACATTAAAATCTTCCTGTAGGAGGGCCTGCGCTCACCTCAAGTGAGCCTGCATTCACCTCAATTGAGCTTGGGATGGTGCGTTGGCCACCATCTGGCTAGTCTGAATGCCGTCAATCCGTCAGCTTGCCATTAAGGCTCTCGGATTTCACCCGCATCGGCTATACTAGTATATAATATTAAATATTATTCAAATCAATAATTACCAACTGTCTATGTAGATATACACATTAGCAAAATCTATGCCAAGTGCTTGATGGTTTATGGTGAAGTCTGTTCCCACTTGCTGTGCATATGTGTTGGGATTGAATTGAAGTCTCTCAGGACTTGATGGACCATAAAACCCTTCCACTCCAATCTCCAGTAAATGCTTTCTATCGATGGACTTCACAGAAACTACCATTTCCTCAATCCATGCCTGCCCATTGACATCCAGACATTTCAAACATCAGTACTACTAATCAACTTGGTTTTTCTTCAAAAATTTTGGGAATTATAATTAAAATATAAATTTATAATTAAAATGATATTTCAAACATCAGTACTATTGATCATGCTCGTTTCTCTTTAATTTCTTTGGGAATTATAAATAAAATATCAATTTATAATTAAAACGAGATTTATTTTTCATAACACAACTCAATTAGCAATAATTGTATTATGAAGTATTATATAAAATATACTATCAGAATTTAAATCCAAATTTTACGTCTTTGTTTTAGCTAATGAGCTGCCGGTAAAGCTGTTGTTTCACCTAAAAATTATAATGGTTCTATCCCTATTAGGCGAATAAGAAATAAGAACTCTGCCCAATTGTCAATTCTTGTAATCATAAAAATACAAAAGGAGATGATGGTATTTAACCTACAACGTATCTCCAGTTGGATCAGACAGGCAGCGAGCCTCATTCATGAGCTCCCAAGAGTAGTTTTATTGCAGTTTCCCAAGGGTTCTATTGTGTCCGACTAGAGAGTTCCATTGCAGGTTCTATTGTGGCATGTCTAAAAAAATTGATGTCAACCCTGGGCAATTACAAGGAATAGTTATCCGTCAAGCCTGGCAACTAAGCTGAAAAATCCCAGGAAGGGTTATGTGGACAATTTCAGTGCAACACTTCTCCCTCAAACATGGAAAACCTGGCAGCTTAGCCAAAGAAAGTAGCCCAAAAAGTGTTATACAGTGCAACCCCCAACCTCAAGAGTGCTTATTGTAGCAACTTGAAAATGATAAAATAGAGCAGTTATCTCCCCAAACCCACCCACAATTAGAAGCTGAGATTTCCAAACCCTACCCACATCTTACAAAGCATATACAAAAACATATTAGTGGAGAATTCCCGCACTAGAGACACATCAGAAATTTTTTATACTCGAGCAATAATAGAAGGCCAACCTATAAAATCAAACGAGGTAGGCAACAATCCACTATCATTCATTGAATATATGAAACTAAAAACCAACAGACAACAATGAAATCCCTGCAGCTTAAGGGAATCCAAAACCCATGAACCTAAAACACTAAAAAAACGTTCATTTTTTTGTGGCCAAAACATAAAACAATACAACGAATCTACTTCAGCATACACATTCATATTAAATTCCACAAACCGCAATTAGAATCATGCTCAGATCGCACTTGGAAGTACATAAAAAATGCCAATTAAATTATAAAGGAATGAAATCAAAAGGGAAGATCTAAAATGACAAAAGCATTCAAATATTTCATGGACAACAGGCAGAGCTTAGACCCCAAGTATCAGAATTCTACAGATATATACTCCCTTTCAAACTCTCATTCACATTTCCTTAAGAATATTCTATAGACTTACAAACAAACAGGCCTTGAATACCAAATTGTTCCCCAAATCCCTCCCCTGAAACAACACATGTGTCCTCTAATTGTGGATTCTACTCTCGCTGTGTACTCTAAAGAAAAAGCAACGCAAGTGGCACTTCCCGAATGATTCAAAACCTAAAGTTTAAGTTAATCAGAAAATCAAATAAATATTATTACTTTGGTAATTGATTAAACTAACATTTCACAATCTATAATAATTCCCTAATTACCTGAAAGAAGCCCCAGTCTTGCAGGCAGCGAATAGCTTGACCATCTCATAATCTCTGGAGGGGCCTCGACATAAGAAAAGTTTGGCCATGTCGATGACAGGCATATGCAATTCAAAGGAAACGGTAAGTACTGTTGCAAATCAAATGATTTATTCTTTAGGTCTAATATATCTCTCCTGAACATCTTGAGGGTGACATTTTACCAGCTCCTAGAAATCATCAATATTGTAATTAGATTTAGTGGATGAACTGGCAACAGAGCTTCTCTCATTTCCAATCAGATTTAGTGGATGAACTGGCAGCAACTTCTCTCATTTCCTTCACTGCCATTGATATCAAACACTATAACTGACACATATATATATACTGTTAACCAGAGAAGCATTGAGGAATCCAGAGTGTACATGTGTCGCTCATTAAGTGTAATGACAAGAAGAACAAATCAAAAAAGACTCGGAGGAAGGCCATGGCCATTTCCTTCAAAGCCCTCAAGGCTGCAATACCAAAAACTCAGGCTGCAAAGAAAAAAACCCATAACGATTAACACAGAAGAAAACCTTATTCGAGCTTAGCAAACTCCAACAGGCCTGGAAGGGCAAACAAAGCAATTTTGTTTTCAAAATAGGTCCAGAAACCAACCGACAGTGACAGGGGTTGGAAATTTGGCAATTTCTCCTCCTTTGCTAGTAAGGTCTATCGCTATGCAGTCGCTCAGCCTGCAAGCAGAAATTACATTGGTTAGATTCCTTTCGTTCATAAACCAACTGGGAGAAATTGAAACAAATAAAGAAAACCCTTACATGTGCTGTTGAACACGAGAAGCCTGAGCAGACTTGAACCACGTCATCCGTTATGGATCACATGAAGAATCCCAAACTACCCTGAAAATTGTAGAATTGAATTTGATATACTCCTCATTACAGAACTGAATGGAAGACAACGAGGGCTTGGTCACCAAGACTAGAGAACCATGAAGCAAATGTTGTAAAAACGCTGGAGAATGCCTGTTTTAACTTAAATATTAGGTTTTTTTCTTTTAACTATTAATCCAAGGGTCTTAAAATTTCTAACCGTCTAACATTGGATCGAATAGTGTAGATGATTACACTATAGCAGTTTAGGAAGTTGATTTCAGAGGGGAACGCCTTATGGCGTAATTATTGATAACAAGAAAACATTTTAATGTGAATAACAATATGAACAAGTGTAATATGCGGTGTTATTGCTTAGTACCTACCTCTTATGCAAAAAGTAATCTATAGCAATTATTGAAGACATGAATAAATTCATAAATCTAATAATGAAACACATTTTAAGACGATGACGGGAAGTGAAGGATGTAATTAATGAACTACATATACTTGGAGCAAAATAGACATAGGTGCATAGATAATTTTAGATGAAACGTTGGCGCAAATATCATTGTTTGTTACAAAAGTTAAGAGTTTATTGAAATGTGCTTTTGCACATTGTATTTTATCTTTAATTTATGGACCAAATAAAGAAAAATTACAATTTTTATTATCTTTATATTAAATAATCTAGATATATGATATATAATTTTGTTTTTTTTTTTTTTTTTTTTTTAAAGCTAATTGTTTATAACAAACCAATTATTTAACATAAATTTATACTCATCCTCATTCAATGTACAATAAAATTTCTTATTCAAAAAATCAAATTGATATGAAGTATCATGTGTAATAAATATCTAATATAAAAGATTACAATGTGTACTATATTAAATAAAAAAATTAGTTACACAAAGGTTTAATTATGAGTGAAAGATATTCCTAAAAATCAACTTTTTATTTTATATTTTTAAACTATAATTAAAATTGTGAAGACAAAAGAGAAAATTTTATTTATTGTAATGTTGACTTAAATTTTATTTTTATATTGCATCATGATTTAAAATTGAATTGTGAAAATATATAATATAGGTAAGGCTTAACGAAGAAAATGATTGAACCAAGTCTATTCAATAATAAAATCAAGAAAGGAAAAATATGAAGAAAATCAACAATAGAAAAAACAATGTAATATGTAGCATTGTTCCTTTTGTTTTTTAATTCGACACTTGTCCACAATTTTTTATTTTGTAAATTTGATTTTAAACCACATAAAATTAGTTATCCATCAATCAAAAATTAGAAATTCAAATTTTAAAAATTCAAAAAAAAATTCAATTAAAAAAAAAAAAGTTTGATAATTAATTTTAACGAAGAAAATGATTGAACCAAGTCTATTCAATAATAAAATCAAGAAAGGAAAAATATGAAGAAAATCAACAATGGAAAAAACAATGTAATATGTAGCACTGTTGCTTTTGTTTTTTAATTCGACACTTGTCAATTAAAGGTATTTTTTTTTTTAAACAATTTTTTATTTTGTAAATTTGATTTTAAACCACATAAAATTAGCTATCCATCAATCAAAAATTAGAAATTAAAATTTTAAAAATTGAAAAAAAAAATTCAATTTAAAAAAAAAAAGTTTGATAATTAATTTTATTAAAACCTTAATAAATGTTGGAGAAAATTAGCACATTAACTAAGAGTCAAAGCATTTTGACCCAAACTGATTACAATGTACTTTGCCTTTGACAAGTATACTAAGATGAGAATTTAAATATACTCATAAAAATAATAATTTGATATATGTAGGGAGAGAAAAAGTAAAATAAATTTCAATATAAACCCATGTAATATATTTCAATATTAACTATGTATATATTAAATAAAACATTTTTTTTCTTTTTTTTTAATAATTAAAATATTTTATTGATGTATTATTGAAAAGGAAGGAGATGTGCAGGCTCTCCCCATAAGTGTTAATTCTTATAACCATTGGAGTGGGCTCTGATGCATTTTTCTAGGGTTTATGGCTCCCTGCTTCCTCTGAAACTTGAAAAATGGCTCCCTTGAATCATGGCCGTTGTGGTCTCTCTAGAACCTTAACCACAAACAATTGAGAATGATGCCCTTAGAGGGAAAGCGTGAACCCCTGCTACCGAAATATTTCTTTAAGAGATGGATCCTTTGAACCAATGTCATGCAATGTGAATCATGAACAAGGCAAAGATAAGAAGAACATTCACAATACTCTACTGGGAGAACAATGAAACTCTTGGTTAAGAGTAAATTCCTACTGAAAGCTAAGAAGGATCCCAAATACAAAGTAAGATCTATCAAACTCAATAATTATATAGAATATATTTCATACCATGCTCTTATTTGTAAATTTATTAGTGTTTCGCTCACTGAAAGGGATTAGTTAGTTGGATTCAACACAAATGACAACCTAAAAGTCACCTGGACCTAGAATTAGTTGCAAATGTTTCTTTACAATCATCTTGAAGAATCTAGAGGACCAAGCCAAAGTTTTCAAGAATGATCGATATTTTTTCAATAATTATGAGTTATTCATGAGATTCTGAAAAGAGC
This sequence comes from Pinus taeda, assembly GCA_000404065.3. Lineage (NCBI taxonomy): Eukaryota > Viridiplantae > Streptophyta > Pinopsida > Pinales > Pinaceae > Pinus > Pinus taeda. The sequence goes on along the minus strand of APFE030197644.1, from coordinate 13,834 downwards.
AACACTGCCTAGAAAATAAACACTTTTTTCCCACACAAGTATGGGTGCGAATGTTCTCACTACCTAAACTATTATTGGACCTAAAAATCCTTAAAGATATAGAAAATACAATTGGATCATTTGTAAATATATCAAAAGTTACAAGAAGAGGGCACTACATTTTGTAAGCTAGAATTTTTGTTTATATGAATATCTCTCAACAATTTCTAGAATCTATTGAAATCTCATATCAGGATGACATATGGAAGAGTACCCTTGATTATGAGCACATGCCCTTTCACTACTACTGCTACTATGATTATGACCACCTCTTCTAGGATTACGCACTTCACTGGATGGAGCCCAAGAAAGATACTCAACCAACATACTTAGAATCATTTAGAAGAGAAATGAACAGTCGAAGAAATCAAACAACAAAAACCCACTGTGAATATTTCCCATCTTGTAATATTTAGTAACATGGTAAACATGTAGACCATGAATACTAACTATGGTTTTTTTTAGTTTGAAATCTGTGCGTTGAAATATTTCATGGGGCATGCATGGTAGGGATAGGTATGCTTAGCAGGGTTGTGGGTGTTTGTTTAGAAAGGAATTTATGGTGAATTTGTGAAGAAAGTAGTCGCAAGAGTAGAAAAATGGGTGGTGGTTGACCCTTTTAAGCTAGTAGTAAAAAATTAAACTCAAGTAAACCAACTTCAATTCACTTATCTAGTTTCCATATATTAATGAATAAGAGTATGAATCCCTAAATTTTGTGAAAAAACCAACTTATTTAACCAAATAAATAATAAATAAATAAAAGATAGCCAAGAAAAACACACAATTCCACTTGAAATTAAGCTTTGAGAAATAATTTTTTTTACTATTACAAATTGCATTCATATCGATCTACGTATATGATTTTTACTATTGTTACTTATAATTATGATTTTTTGATATATATAAATTATGTTTTAATTGTGAAATTCTTAATTTTTTATATATAAATTATGCTTTAGTTGTGAAATACTTTATTGTTAAATTATTTAGAGGTTTTGCTAGCGCTATGAACAACCCTAGTGCTATGAAAACCCTATATTTTGATTGGTTCAGACTTTGATGGTGGCTAGATCAGAGGGGATCCTCTCCTCCCCATGACAATGTTGTAGTTTTTCAAGCAATGGTTGTCTCCCTACGCAAGAAGCCTTTAAAGAAAGAAAGCCAATTTAAGTTTCTCCAGAAGGAAACTAACATTCCCTTTGTAGTGCTACCCCTAGGATTTTGATGAACCCTCAACTTCTAAGATAAAGCTCTGATCGGGAAGTTTATAGAGATGTGGTTGTCCATAAAGTAAAGGGAGTAATGAATTGAAAATAACTGGAAGGAAAAAATGGAATGGGGAATCAAACTTCACATGTATGGTAGAAATTTGTTTTCCTTCCTCTTTGAGCAGAAAGGGGACCAAAATGTCAATTTTAGAAATGGACCATAATTCTTTGGAACTAAAGGTATATATCTCAATTTACAGTATCTGGACTTTTATCCAAAAGAAGCCATTCCAACTGCGCCCCCATATGGGTTGAGTTTCCGAGATGCCCCCTGTCATGCTAGAGCGACGCTTGCCTTAGATATATTGGAAATGGGTTAGGTTGGTACCTTGATTGAGAGAAACCCAAAGGATATCAATTTTCCTGCAAAATGATTTGTGTCGAAGTAGATATCGATCAAGGGATTTCTATAGAGATCAACTTAACACAAGGGGAAGGGACCCATTTTCAAACTCGAGATTATGAATAACTCTCGTTCAAATTCCATGTTTGTCATGAGTATGGACATTTTGCCTAGGACTTCAAGAAAACTTAGCTAGAACAACAAGAAGGTGAGAAAACAAACCAGGAAGAACAATGGAAAGCACAAAAAAAGGGGGGAAACAAGGGGGGAATGGGGTTAGTAGAAACCCTAACGTGAAAAACAAAAATACCCCATCCTCCTTAACAAATCCTTTTGATATTATTAAACCTCAAGAAGAAGTTGAATCTCAAGATCCACCAATGGGACAAGGAAATCCTCAAAGAACTGAGAAAAATGGTGGTCATGAAGAAGATGAGATGATCCCAATAGAAGCAGTTGAGAACTCCAACATTGTGAAATCAGTTGTCTACCTTTTGACGACCTAGAACAAGGGTAAATGCCCAACTTCTCCTCTGCATATTGGTCCCTCTCAACCTCAGGAGCTGGATGCCAGATCTGAGGTCTATACTAGAAATATAAGGAATATGACAATAGGAAAAGATGACTCCACCAGTGATGATTCTGAACCACAAATGAAAGGAACCAGATGAACCTCCAAGAATGAGAAGAGAGAGGCAGAAGTAGAGTTGAATAGAAATCTTGGTCAACAACACCAAATTTTTTATGTCCTAAAGACAGTATCCTAAATGCAATAGAAAGTTGAGAACTAGCAAGTGCAAAATTAGGAAGAGTTAAGAAATCACACCCCCTAAGTTATAAATGAAAGTGGTTCACGGAATGTAAGGGGAATGGGACACCTTAGTAAATCCTAGGATGTAAAAGAATTATTAAGACAAGAGTGACCTCGTATCCTACTCATTCAGGATACCAAGATGGATGAAAATGAAGTTTTAACTCTCTCTCAGAGTTTCCAGAGGGATTGTTCTAGTTCACCCAAAATTCTTGTGGCATTTCGCAAGGACCCACTGTCTTTGATTGCAATTTGAATGGAAAGGAAAAACACTAAGGAATATTTCTCTTTGATAAATGTTTATTCCCTAGTCAACTATGGGGAAAAATAGGAATTTGGGACTCCCTCATATATCAGAAAAGCCAAAAATGGCATCAAGACTATGTGGTAGGAGGGGAATTTAATACAATTATTTTCTCTACTAAGAAGAAAGGAGGCAATATAGTAAGGGATCCATATCGAGAACACATGGAGGATCTAATTTCAGATTGATATCTAATGGATATAATTCCATGAAAATGGAAGTTCACGTGGTCAAATCACAGGACAGGGGTAAGTCACATAGCAACAAGACTCGACAAATTCTTATTACACTCAAATTGGCTGAGCAAAGGGATAGATTATATCTCTTCAATCCTGGAACAATGGGAGTCTGATCACAAGCCTATAAGTTTAGAAATTTAACCCCAAGAAGACTTGGGCCCTATCCCCTTTTGATATAACCCTTGTTGGCATGAGGGGGAAGGTGTTAATGATCTTATAGTCTAGGCATGGAATTCACCAGTTGTCGGATCTCCCTCTTTTGTATGGGAATCCAAACTTAATGTAGTCAAGAAAGCTCTTATATTTTGGCTTAAAGAACAATATAAATCCCTAGGTTGGAAAAGAGAAGAGTTGTTTAAATAATTATAAAAAATCCAACTCTTAATAGAGTTATAAGCTGTCGAAGCCTGGGATATAGAGACAGGAACAAACTTAAGAAAAAAAATCCAAGAGGTCTATAGGAAGGAAGATGAATTATGGAGGCTAAATTCTTGGAGCATATGGTTAAAAGTTGGGCATCAAGACACATAGTTTTTCCATAATCAAGCTAGGGCTTGGCTAATCTGGAATCAAGTCAACGAAATAGTGCCAGTAGGTCATCGCAAGATGTCCTATTTCGAAGAAATAAAATTGAGGCCTATTCACATTTTAAGGCCTTGTATTGAGGGCTCAAGGTTATATCTAAACAAAACTCAAAGATTCTAAGGCTTCCTATCTTCAGTGATCTTGTCCACAGATAATCAACGTCTTTGTATGGCAGTGGAGGAGGAAGAAGTGATAGATGAAATATAGTTGTTAGACCCTGATAAGGCTCCTAGTCCAGATGGTTTCACAATTAGTTTCTTCATATCCTTCTAGATCCTTATCAAAGGAGACTTGTTAAGGATGATCAATTGGTTTAGGCAGAAAGACAAGCTCAGGAGAGGAACAAATTCCTCCTTTTTGGCTCTAAATTTGAAGGAAACTAAGCTTTCCAACTTCTCTCAATTCAGACCAATTTCCTTGTGTAATGAAATGTATAAAATCCTCACCAAGTTAATCACCAACCAGTTAAAGAAGGTCCTTCCAACGATCATCTCTAAAAATTAGGGTGGATTCATGAAAATTCACACATTTCAGACAACATCATTCTGGTGTAGGAAGCGATTCACTCGAGTAAGGAGCACAAAGAACCAAATTTCTTCATCAAGTTGGATATGCCTAATGCATTTGATCGGGCTTGACACACTTTCCTTTTTTCAATAATGGAAAGACTTGGTTTCAACATCAAGTTTATAAGATGGATAAAGCTTGTATAGGAGTTCCATGGATAGCCCCTCTTATCAGTGGTCACCCTACTAGCTTTTTTGCAGGCTGCATGGGTCTACAATAGGGGTTCCCCCTTTCTCCATTGCTTTATATCTTAGTAACATAATGCCTTAGTCAAAATCTAGAAGTTTCTCAAATGAAAAGTCGCGTGCTTGGTCTTAGCATATCACCTAATGTTAAAGAAGTCAACCGTTCCGAATTCATGAATGACACGCTCCTGCTAGGAGCTTCCTCAAAAATCATCACTCCTAGATTCAAAAGAATATTGGATAGATATCTATATTTAGATTTATCAAGAGGACTGGTCAATAAAATGAAAATTAATCTCTATGGTTGAAATTTTCATGACACTCCACTAAAAGAGATCTCTAGACATTTAGAATTTTTGGCCGGAATAGGGTGGCATTTCTTTAAACACTTAAGCATGCCCATATCCATGGAAACATCAAACTCAAAAGCTTGGATTGAAGTTCTTCATAAGATCAAAAGAAAGATGCATATGTGAGGGCTCAATGGAACAATCTAGCACATCGTTTTGTGCTGATCAATTCCACTTTAACCTCTCTCCATCTTTATATATGTTATGACATCCTAGCACCAACAAGAGTGATCAATCAAATAAGGGTTCACATCCATAAAGTTTTGTGGTAGAGGGGAAAAAATGAGACTAGATTTCATTTAGTCAAATGGAATATAGTTCATATGTCAAAGTGGTGCATGAGATTGCCAATTCAAGATCCATAACTAATGAATCTAGTTCTCAGGGCTAATATCATATGGAGACTAATTTTGGAAGCCAAATATTGGTGGAAACAAGCATTCATTAAAAAATATTTCCACAAAAATTAACTTCTGCTAGCTGAAAAAGTAGTGTTGAGTCCCAAAACTGTATCTTTCCTACACCTTTTTCTAGCTTCTTTCCATTCATCAGAACCTCCTAAATCATTAGTATCATTGCATAATAGTTTAAAAAAGGGCATTAGAAGTGGTTTCTTGACTATGTGTTTGTGTTGCTATTTGAACAAAATTTTTGTTTATAAGTTGCAGAATCTTGTCACTTTCTGCAGCCAGCCCAAGTTTCCGCAGTTGTTTTGTCAAAGTCTATATTGTAGGTGTCTTCAGGCAAATCGAGCCACATGGGCAAGTTGCAACCGACGTGGACATGGACCAAGTCCTATTTGGCTCAGTCGAATTCATCAGAAAAGGCCATAGTCAACGGTGGGCAAAACGGTGGTCAACTCAAGAGTCCTACAGTGATAAAACTCTGTTTTTCACCATGTGAAGCTTTGCGTGGTTGTTCCTAGATCTTGGGGGACAAATTAACACCTGTGGACTGCTCCATGAACCAGATCCAACAACCACCTTCTAACGATTGAATCCTCACGGCAGCCATAGTGCTAAATCTTGGGACGTCGTCATTTACGTGTCTTGTGTCAGCACCGAATGTAGGAAAATAGTTATATTATCCTTTGTTATAAATAATGCATTCTCATACGCATGTTAGTTAGCTTTTTGAATGTAATTTTGACTGTAAAGGAACCCACTGTGGCGTAACTTTATCACTGCGTTGTGACTGCATTTTAATATATGAGAAGTCTCTTTTTTTTAACTCAATTGGTGGTTGATCGTTGACTGTCCGAGGATTGTGCAGAGGGCCCTTTCACTGGCCGAGGTCTTGTTTATTATTGCAAAGTTTCATGTTTCATTTCTTTATGTTCTTATGTCATAACCATTCACTTGTATATGTATCACAATTCTTATGGTGTTAACGCTTGATAGCAGTCCATAGTTTTCACATTTTTAACTGATCAGTGCTTTTGTTTCAGATCACAATAGGCAGCCCGAGCAGCACATAGTTTTCTAATGACTAATGACATGGAATCATTCTTGTCCTTCTACTGATTTTCATTTCCTTTAGTTTTTAGTTCCAGCATTGTGTTATTTATTTCAGTTTTTCTCATTTACTTTTCTGCAAGTTAGTTATTGAATTTCTCATGACATTCTCAGTTACCTCCTAAAGCCAGAGTGAGTCGAATGGTGAGGGATTGAAGTATGAAGTGTGTAGTTTGATATTAGTTTATTTTTCTACAAGTTAGTTATTGAATTGCTCATGACATGCTCAGTTACCTCCTAAAGCCAGAGCGAGTCGAATGGTGAGGGATTGAAGTATGAAGTGTGTAGTTTGATATTAGTTTATTTTTCTGCAAGTTAGTTATTGAATTGCTCGTGACATTCTCAGTTACCTCCTAAAGCCAGAGCGAGTCGAATGGTGAGGGATTGAAGTATGAAGTGTGTAGTTTGATATTAGTTTTATTTTATGCAAATTAGATATCATATTGCTCAAGTTGTTTATGATTACCTCCTAAAGCCAGAGCAAGTCGAATGGTGAGGGGTCAGAATATGAGTTGATGTAATGTGATTTTAGCTTACTTTGCTTGCAATTCTTAGATTTCTTTGAGTTCAGTTTTCTTACATTTTCATGGCAGCAAGGATAATGGGTTTCATGGTCACTAGTTCACCATTGTTTAATTAGAATAGTGGCACATTTTCACTCTCCTTTCAAGAATTAGTTTCATCATTACATGTTTTTAGAAAGTTTGAAGTTTTTGAAAATCATTTTAAAAGACATCATTACCTTGAACATTTATATCATACTTGTCTTTTATAATTTTCATCTCACATTAGGGAATTAACAAAAGTAAACCCAAAACAAAACAAAAACTCAAAAAGGACAAAAATTAAGAAATAGGCTATCTTGCACATATAGTGTGCCGCACTTCAAAAGTTTACGATTCCCGGATTGACAATTAATACAACAATTTAGGACACTCTAAATTGACCAAAAATTTTGGCACCGTTGCCGGGGAAGTGTAACTAGGTAGCCAATTTCCAAAAAAAAAAACAATAAAAAGAAGGGAAAAATTGATAACTTCTTGAAGTATGCTCTCCTCTTGCATTTAGTGTGATTTGGAGGATCAGAAAAGAGAGTTATTGGTTCAATAATTTCTTAAGTATGCTCTCTTCTTGCACCCAGTGTGACCTGGAAGATCAGAAAGAGAATTATTAGCCCAATTTGAAAAAATGACATGCATAGAGCAAGAGATTCTAGGGGAAGGTTTATAGCTAGAGCCAAGAGTTCAATTTTCACAACTCCATCTTCTTCAAGGCATAGACAAGATTCACCACCATCTACCCCTAGCCTTAAGATTCTTGGAATTCAAGGAGTAGCTGAATTAGAGGATTCTCCTACACCATCTACCAAATCTCATTTAGAGGAAGACCCTTTCTTTACTTCTATAGGAGAACATATTGTAATTCAAGAAGTAGAATCACCTGAAGAAGAAAAGGAATAAACTCCCTTTCATCCTCCCTTAATAGAAGAACCAGAGGACTCTGAGGACTTTGAAGAAATTATCATGACAGAAGAAGTAGTAGATGGATTTGGAGGTAGAGGTAGAGGTAGAGGAGGAGGAAACAATGGAAGAGGAAATGGAGGAGGAAGAGGTAACAACGGAGGAAATAGGGATGGGGATTACTCATTTGGATTCCCTATAGCCGATGAGGAAACCCATACAACAATGAAAAACATTTCACCATCTGTCCTCCCAAACTTTCATGGGTTGAGAAGTGAGGATCCTGAAACATTTCTATTTGAGTTTGAAGTCTTGTGTCGAACCTATGATTATATGGAAGACTCTCAAAAACTCAAACTATTTCCTTCAACATTAAAAGGAGCTGCTTTGAAATGATTCATGGGACTAGCCACTCAGTCTATTAATAGTTGGAATGATATGAAACAAACATTTTTGGATACATACCTAGACTATTGCATGCCCACTAATCATAAGGATGAGGTATTCAAGATGATGCAAAAAGAAGATGAAAACTTGGAGGATCTACTCGAAAGATTTCAATACAACTTAAAGAGAGCAAAAATGAGTAATCTAGATGAGGAAACCTTGAAAGCCCTTCCATTAAAAGCGATTAGAGATGAATGGATAGACATTTTAAACATGATGGGAAAGGGAGATATCTCTCAACTTCCGCTTCATGACATAGTAGAACTATGTGTCCATATCTCAAGAGGAAAATCTAAAACTGCAAAAAGGCCTAGAGATCCTTCTCCGATTAGAGAAAACAAATCTGCAACCAGTTCAGTAAGTAGGGCAGAGATTGGCAATATGCTTGATGAGTTCAAAACTGATATTTTAGGGAGCCTTAGCGAGCAACTAGACACCCTTAAAATACAAAACAAGCAGAAAGAAGAAGCCGAAGCTTTGGCTATCTTTTGTCCAAAATGTAGGAAGAAACATGCTCTAAGGGAATGTCCCTTGGATGCAAAAGTTGTAGAAACATGTATGATTTTCTCGAAAAGCCATGAGACCAAGGATTGTCCTTCAATTCCTGGCCTCAAAGCTGTCTTTAAAGAAGATACAAATTCAGTAGAATCTCTCTGTTTTGTTACAAGGAGACCATGGCAGGGGCAACAAAACCAAGGGTTCAATAATCCTATGAACTTTCAACCCCCGCCAAATTGGAATCCTTGGCAACAACCTTGGCCCAAATCTCAAAATCCATATCAATCATGGGTATATGGTATGCAGAATCCTTATGGGAGATTTTCTCAATTTTATCAATATCCTCCACCCTTTCCAAATAAACAAGCTCCACAACTTCCAAATCAAAATCCACAACTTTCATTACCATTCCCACAACAACAACAAACTCCTCAACAAAATTCTCAACTCTTGCTTCCATTCCAACAAAAAGCAAATCAACTACCTTTCCAGCCATTGCCAAATCCCAATAATAAAAATCCTCAAAATGCTTACATGGTAGAAGGACAACAATTTCCTACCTATATGATTGTTCCTCTCAATGATGTACAACTCATATCTGGTAGAGTTTTAGAAAAACCTTCTATAGATACTCAAAAGCAAAGTATTTCCGAGGAAGATTCTCTTGAAGCCAATAAAGGTTCTGAAGCATTTCTTCAAAACCCAAACACTCAAAAAGAAAAATAAAAAGAGTCAACCCCCACAACTCCTATAGTTGAGCAAACTGCATCTTCATCCACACCTCCTTTTCCTGAATGGTTACAAATTGACAAAGGAGTGGAAAAACAAATCTTGTTGCCTGACTATGATTTCCTAGATGAATTAAAGAATGTCTATCAAATTCCTTGCTACAAGCCATTAGAGAGATTCCCTATTCTAGCAAGGACAATAAAGGTGATCTCAAGAAGAAGAAGAAATGGAACCAAGAGATACAAGAAAAATCCACCTGGTAGGAAAAATTGCAGATATCATGATGGGAAAAATTACCATGCAGAAGTATGTAGATCCAAGTAGTCCAATTGTCAAGACACATATCAATGGGGTAGAAATTCCAAATACTTTGATTGACTTAGGGGCTGCTATCAACATTATGAGTAGACAGACTATGGAACAGCTGAAACTTCCTAATCTTCTTTTTACACCTACTTTACTACAACTTGCAGATCGATCAATTATCAAACTAGATGGTGTATTAGAAGACATTTCGGTCTCCTTAGAATCTTGGGAATATCCAGTAGATTTCATGATTTTCACTCCCAAGAGTAATTTAGGAGGACACCCTCTCATCTTAGGAATACCTTAGCTAGCCACAGCTGATGCCTTTATCAGTTGTAGGTCTGGGGATATGTATATTTCTGATGGTAATTCGACAAAGAAATTCAATCTGTATCCTCCAGCAAAAGCAATTACAGAAATAGGAGATAATGGGTGGGTTGATGATGATGATACTATACAACCTATCTTTACCATTTCTGAAGTCAGTGAAGATAGTCAAATTCTGAACACATTAGAAAACTTTGAAACATCTTCAGAATATGACCACACACAATTTCAGTTAGATTTTGACATTGAGTATCTATCATCTAAACAAATGTCTCTTTTCTCTATGGAAGAGTTTGGTAGTTCCGCCATTGAGATATTTCTAGGTAAAACATTAAATATCAACAAAAACATGGAAAGATCACAACAGGGAGAGCTAACCAAAATCTTGCAAAAACATTCTACTGCATTTGCATGGGAGTATACTGATATTAAAGGTATTGACCCTAAGACTTGCATTCATCACATTTACATCGAGGAAAATAGTAGACCAATCAGACAACCTCAGAGAAGGATGAATCCAAACCTTAGGGAGATAGTGAAAGAAGAGCTCCAAAAACTACTCAGTGTAAACTTCATTTATCCAATTTCATATAGCCGATGGGTTTCTCCTTTGGTTATAGTACCTAAAAAGAATGGTAAATGGAGAGTATGCATTGATTACATGGAATTGAATAAATCAACCTTAAAGGATCACTTCCCTTTGCCCTTTATCGATCAGATATTAGATACACTAGCAGGCAAAAAGTACTTTTCATTCTTGGATGGTTTTAGTGGCTACAATCAAATTCAAGTAGCACTTGAAGATCAAGATAAGACCACATTTACTTGTCTATGGGGAACTTTTGATTACCGAGTGCTTCCTTTTGGATTATGTAATGCACCTGCAACATTCCAAAGAGTAGTACTAGAAATTTTTTCTGATTTAATCCATGATTGTGTAGAGGTTTATATGGATGATTTTACAGTTTATGGTGACTCATTTGAAGAAGCATTAGAGAATTTGGAAAAAGTACTTATAAGATGTAAAGAGACAAATCTTTCATTATGTCATGAAAAATGTCTTATGATGTTTACTGAAGGTATTGTTTTGGGACATCACATTTCAGGAGATGGGATTAAAGTTAATAGATCAAAAGTTGAAGTCATCTCCAAGTTGCCTATTCCAAATTGTCAAAGCGATGTTAGAAGTTTTCTAGGATTCACTGGATACTATAGAAGATTTATAGAAAACTTCACTAAAATAGCATCTCCACTCTTCAAATGCTTCAAAACGTGAATTCAAATTGATCTGAGTCAAAGCTTTGAAACGTTTGGAAAAACAAGAACTGGACCTATCTTGAGAGGACCAAATGGAAACTCCTTTCCATATTTCTACAGATGCCTCAGATACAGCTCTAGGAGCTGTGTTGGGTCAAAAGGATTTAGTTCCTTATGCCATTTATTATACCAGTAAAAATTTGACTCCCACAGAGTTGAATTATACTGTGATTGAAAAAGATTTCTTAGTTGTTGTTCATGCAATCAATAAGTTTAGACATTATATAACAGGCTATGAAACTTTTATCCATACTAATCATTCTGCTATTAGATATCTAATGAACAAACTTGTTACTAATGGTAGAGTTACAAGGTGGATCTTGCTGTTGCAAGAATTCAATATTATTGTGCTGGATAGACCAGGGAAACAAAATGCAATAGCTGATTTCTTGTTTAGGATCCAAAATACTAAAGAAGATTCTCTTGTAGAAGACAAGTTTCCTGATGAATATTTGTTTGCAGTAACTACTAAGACTCCTTGGTATGCAAATATTGCTAACTATTTGGTTACAGGGAAACTGCCTCCACATCTATTTCCTAGTGAAAGAAGAAAAATTATTCAGGAGAGTTCAAAATATTCATTTTTTTCTAATGAATTGTTTAAAACAGGGCCAAATTGTGTGATCAGAAGATGTGCTCGGGAAGATGAAATGCCTGACATCCTCAAGGCATGTCATGATGAGCCATGCGGTGGACACTTTGCTAACAAAAGGACGGCCTATAAAATCCTTTCTTTAGGATATTATTGGCCTTCCCTTTTCAAGGACACAAAAGAATATGTCAAAAGGTGTGACAGCTGCCAAAGAGTAGGGAAACCGACTCTTCCAAATGAAATGCCATTACAACCTTAGGTACTCATTGAACCCTTTGAAAAATGGGCTTTAGATTTCATTGGACCCATTAATCCACCATCTAAGCAAAAGAAGTATATATTGGTATGCACTGATTATGTCACTAAATGGGTAGAAGCCAAAGCATTACTTTCTGCTACTGAAATTCAGTTGTTAACTTTCTTTATGAGGATATTTTTACTTGCTTTGGTGTCCCAAGAGAAATTGTGACAGATCAGGGAAGTCAATTTACATCCAACATGATGGAGAAGTTGATGGAAGAATATAAGATCAAGCACAGGAAATCCACTCCCTACCATCTGCAGCAAATGGCCAAGTGGAGTCTACAAACAAAGTCATTGAAAGTATCATCACCAATATTGTTCATCTACATAGAAGAGATTGGCTGAAAGGCTTCCTGAAGCCTTATGGGCCTACAGAACTACATGGAGGAATACAACAGGACATTCTCCTTATGAACTTGTTTATGGGAAAGAACTCCTGCTCCCCATTGAATTTCAAGTTAAAACTTTCAAGATGGCAGTTCAGTTGGGGTTGGACCTATCAGAAGCCCAAAAACATAGAATGGATTAGTTGAATGAACTAGATGAGATTAGACAAGAAGCAATTCTAAGAACTGATCTAGTTCAACATCAAAGAGCTAAGTGGCATGATAGATATATCAAAGAGAAAAAGTTTCAAGAGGGAGATTGGGCACTACTATTTGATTCCAAGTTTAAAGACTTCAAAGGAAAATTTCAAACTCATTGGCTTGGGCCAATGAGATTCGGGACAAAGTCTTTAACAATGGGAGCGGTAAGAATCAAGACCATTGATGGGAATCTCAAACTCCTCTATTGTGAATGGCCATAGATTAAAATTTATCATAAAGCCACTCTCAAAAGAAGAATTTGTCAAATGTTTAAATTCTTCAATAAGGTTTTGGTGAAGAAGAATTCTTCTTCCCCACCAACCGCAGCCTTGTTCCTCTGTTAAAAAAAATAATAATAAATTAAAATAAAAGAGAAAAAATAAAAATAAAAATAAATAAAAAAATTTGTATAAGCCTGAAAACCAATCTCTGATTGGCAGTCTTATACAGAAAATGTAGAGTGAAAATCAGGGACACCTGACACTCTAAATTTTCCAAAAAAAATCTTTCTTTCTTTCTTTCTTTCTTTCTCATTTCCATCTCACTCCACTCACTTCATCCCAATTCATTTCATTTCCATTTTCACTCCACTCACTTCATTTCATTTCCATTTTCACTCCACTCACTTCATTTCACTCCATCTCATCCATTTCATTTCATCAATAAAAGTTTTTTTTCCCCATGATCATTTCCATTCAGATAATTATTGTCTAACTATCTCTATTTAGTTAAGTGGTTGTTGTGCCAAGTTTCCGCAGTCGGAATCAGTTTCCGCAGCCAGAAGCAGTTTCCGCAACCACCACTCTGTTTTTCAAATTTATAGTCAAGAAGTTAGTGCAATAAAATGAAAATGCAGGTATGACTAAGCATGAAGGCATGTATATGGAGCATCTACAGACATCAATAGGGAGCAATTGAGTAAGGGCTAATGGACAACAAAGACAAGGATTCTAAAAGTATGGGCAAAAATTTCTTTCAAATAGCAATTAAAGGCACAAATTTGCATAGTTATTGAACCATTAAAGCTCACTATGTGCAATGATTATTACGATAGCTCCAC
>APFE030197642.1:234546-244798 GCA_000404065.3 Pinus taeda | reverse complement strand
TTTAAATAGGGTGCTAGGGGTCATTTGAGATGATATTGGATCTGAGTCTTGTGCTGAAGAAGCTCTCTTGTAAACTTTCCTGGTGCTAATAAAGAAAGACTTTGGGGTCAAAAGCTTGCTGGTGTTACTCTCTTGAAGTGTTGTGAGCCATTTCATTTTCTGCATATTTTATTTTTCAGCCACTAATAACAGCTTAATGAAGAGTATTGTTGAGCATAGGTATCTTGTTCACATGCTAGGGTTTAAATGGTATTAGGGTTTCTGAAGTGATGGCAGGTATCTCTATTGCATTGGAGATCTAGTACTATTTTTTCTCTTTATTGATGATTAAAGTGAGCTGTGCAGGAATATCTTGTTGAAGAAGATCAGTGGGTGTTTGGGGAAGTTCTTGGCTGAACCAGCCAACTCCCACAAGCATTTTTTTTGCAGAGCCCAGCTAGTTTTGATCCTGGGTTAATCGTTTAATCTGTTTTCTGAATTGCATGAGAGATTTCTAAAAGGATTTCATTAGCTATCTGAATTTCTGAAAGTATTTGATGATAACTGATAAATCTGGCTTTTATGGAGCTATAATTTTGAATTTTTTTTTTGAACCAGTTTGTAAGGTTTTATTTTTTAATCTTTGCATATATTTTCCAGATCTCTGAGTTTCTCATTTGCAGCTTGCAAGTCATCATCTACTCAGCAAAATCACGAATTGTTGCCCCATCCATCATCAAACCATTACTCCAGTTCCTCCGCTCAACCAATTTCCACGTTGTCCATTGACTGGTCGTCAAGCTCCGTACAGCGAAAATCCAAATCCAGTGTGCTGCTCTCGTCAAAAATGTGCAAATAAATCAAGAAATCGATTTTTGTTTTCAGCTGCTCGCCATCGAATATTGCTGGAGACAGCAAAATAGTCACGTTTGCCACCAAAATACCACAGCCGTGTGCGAAAAAAGGGAGAAGGCGGATCACCAAAACGCATTTTTTTTTTTGAGACAACGTTGCACGCATCAGTCTGGACACAGTCAGCTTAAGTCTCTTCCTCTCCAAACGTTGCTGCTCTAACTGCCGTCAGCCATCAACCACAAAACGCAAGCGAAACAGCCAATCCACCTGCGTTTTGCTCCACGTTTCTGCCCGTTCCGCCGTCTTGCATACAGAGACTCAGTTAAATTCTAAACCCGATTCAAGGTAAATGTTGTTTTGGATTGACAAGCCAGGTATGTGCGTTTTCTTTTTCTACAGGCGTTGACAGCTTAATGTTATGAGCGTGAAGTGAGCGTGGCATTATTTTTTATGCGTGGATAGTTTTGGGTTGCCGTAGTTTAGATTAAATGTTTATTACTTTAGATTTCGTTAGGCTTGCTTATCATTTTAGAGTTTAGGTTTTTCGATTATAATATATATATATATATATTATATATATATATATGTGCATTGTGTTTTTTTTTTTAGGTTTGATTTTGTTTTAAAAGTTAAAAAATTCAATAAAATTTCATAAAAATCCTTAGGGTTTTCGTTTTTGGTTTTTTTTTTTTTTTTCATTATATGTTGTTAATATGCGGTAGGGTTTGGCTTTTAATTTTAGATTAAAAATTTGATTTTGTTTTTTTCTATTAGTTTTTTTTAGAATAGACTTTAATATTAGATTTTATAGTTTTTAATTTAGTTTGATAGTTTTTATTTTATTAATTTTTAAGCTTTAGGTTTAGTTTAAATAGTTTTAACTTTCTTAGATTTTATATTAAAAATAAATAAATAAAAATAAAAAAATTATAAAACATAAAAGACAATAAAATTTCTTTAGGCTTTATATTAAATTTTAATTTTTGTTTTAGTTTATTTTAAAATTTTATTTTATCCGAAAAGCACAAAAAATATTTATTCTTTGGGAAATATTTTGCTAGATGAAGTCATAGCTTAGGAAAACATCATGTTCTATCTTTGTTGCTGAGGCAAAAAAAAAAAAAAATTAATGTGGGATTAATGTTTATCTTTTATGTGATTTGGCATGCTTGAATATAATATCTGGTTAATGTGCAAATTTACATGGTTATATCTTTCAGAGTTTATTTTTTAGATTGCCAGGTCATCATTAAAAGCATGTGAATTTACTGGATATCTTGTATTTATTTGAAGTTATTTGATGATAAATGATTGTTGTGCACAGTTTACATTTCTGCAATATCTATTAAGTGATCGTTTCAGCATCAAACCCATAAGGCACTGGTCCATCAAATTAAACAAATCCATTTAGTGTTTTTCTCTTTCGTGTCTCCCAAACCAACTGGTTCACAGTTGGTCGTCCATCTCCTTTCAAGGTCTACCCCCCTTAGCCACGGGAGACAGGCTTAAACGGAGAGATCGGGGATCAGAGTGACAGCCCCCGGTCTGAGCGTTGTCGTGACAATCCGTGCAACAACAGGACCCAAGAAGGACTCATCTTTTGCTCATCATCTAGATTCCCAATGTCCTTTCCAAATTCTTCAACTTCATGGCCACCCTAATCATCCAACTGTTGTAGTCTACGAGGCTTTGTGATTGACTATAATATTTTTCATTGATAAAGTCGGTCAAAATGTTAAAAGCACAGGTTCGGCTAGCAAATTCAAAGAGACGACTAGGGTCCTTCTCATAGGCATACATTATTGTGTAGAGTTGTTTTTGTGTTGTCCCATGAAACCTGAGCATGAATTCTTTATCCATGTTTTCCAACAAATCTTCATAAAGCTTGACATATTGGTCCACATATTTGTGCAGTTCCTGAAGGTATTGATCATTGAGTTTTGCAAATGCAGAGCCAAAGGTATTTTCTTCTTGGCAATGTTCCATGTATGATTTTGTATTTAGGATGGAGTCGCCAGCATGACTTAAAATGCCCTATTAGATGCTTGCTCCACCCTACAAGCATTAACTTTGAAGTTCAATGAAGAACTAGGGCTTCATTCTTCCAATGGAGTCGCCAAGAATAATATGTCGATAATGTCGTAAGGGAAATAAAACACGTCATGTTTCCCCGGTAACGATGCCAAAATGTTATCGCTCAAACCAACAGGGGTCCTAGGAGGTGACCTTATATAGAAACTACTAGGGCGAGGGCAACAACAGAGCGATAGCCCATTGTCACCTCAGCTAAGGCTTCCTGCTTTTTACATACTTTCACCGATGGGAAGAGTTCCGGTATGAGAGAAATCACAAGAATATATGGTTAATGATAAGATAAGTGAGTGACTCCTAAGGCCTATTCACAAGAGAGGCTCAATTATATAAGTTGTTTACTTCAAAAGCAAGGTGATAAGCTCTCTAGGAAAGGCTAAGGGGATTCTTGAGGCTAGGGTTTGGGAATATGTCTTGTCAAGAGGGTTCCTAGACCGGAGAATCCTTATGGAGAATTGGCCTTTATGTGATCTTTGTGAAATTAGAGTTGTAAAGTTGCGAGACTACAAAAGACCAAGTGGACCCAAAATTAGGTCAAGGGTATGGAATTGATCAACCAAGGAGGGGCTTGACCTAATTAGGAAAGAGAAGAGGATCAAAGGATAAATTTTCTTCGAGGATTTGAATACAATGACCCAAATGAGGACACTAGCCAAGGGAAACCTAGGGCAAGAAATGGTCCTTGAGCTAGGGCTTACTATATCTCGGGATCCCACTGTCGGAATTGCTTCACATTTGGATGACTTCTAGAGCAAATATTAACGCAGTTATGGACCAAAAATCGAAGAGTTTTGATGGCTATAATGGAGTTTATTCGATGCCCTAGATGACCTATTAGCCCCAGGAATAGAAAAAGAAGGGGGAAGGCAAGAAAGATTATCGTTTAGGTGATCATCCGTGAATGGATAGTGCCTTGCCTTTGGGGGAGACGGAGTCAAGGTAAATTTTATGATGTGGGGAGAATTAACCCAATCAAGGAGGCCTTTGGACAACTTCACATGGCAATTATGGCGTGAGATCAGCTACCCAAGGACTTTATACTTCGATATGCAATGATTGATGACTTATCAAGGTATTATCAACAATAATAACCTCTAGGAACATTCACTCATTCATACATGACACATGCAATGTATGCAACGCTTCAATAGAGAAAAAATTCAACCATTTTGCAAAAAATATCAATAAATTTCATACCTATATAGTGAAAATCCCAGCAACATTCATGTGATATGATAAATACAAGAATAAACATGAAAAAGAGATCGATTACATGTACAATGACTATATCCAATCATCCAATCATACCAATAATGAAGCTTCAAGACCAAGAGAATAGAATCCAAACATCAAAATTCATCCATGAAACCAAACTCGCCCTCCAAAAGGGAATGTGAAATTCTCCAAGTAGCTACTAATTCCAAATCAAAGTGATGATGAGATAAATGAATCAGCTCTCATCTATTTATACCATCTCTAATGAATTCGATTTGCCTAATTAGCCTAATTAAGCCCTAAATAATCAAATACTGTGCAATAATAACATCCCTTGGTGACAAGCCAACCAAGATTGCTCAATAACATAACAATAAGCATATCAAGAGGGCAAAATGATCAATAAAATGAGTCGTTGAGCATTTGAGGAGCCCTAATGAACTCTAAAGTATGTCATTCTGAGAAATGGACTCCAAACATAATGGACAAAAGGTTGGCCCCTTGTTTTGCAAGTCAGTCATTGTGGTGCTCCCAAGTGGGTGTGAGGGCACAAGGACATCCTCATGGGTCTCCAAGTGGATCAAAAATGTTTATAAACCATCTGTAAGGCCTAGGATGATGACATCAACCCTCCCTCTATCTCCTATAGTGAGACACATCCTCATCTAGACCCTGAAACCTCTGCCAAGAGTGTGGTGCAATTGTGGAGTCAGTTGGGCATGGGGATCCAAGTGCATCATCCTATCCAGAAAGTTGGAACACAAACAATCTCTGAAGGGTGTTGGGGATCCATGCAGTGCTCGCTGCTATGATGGAGGCCCATGCCTCTGAACGCTCACCCTACAAGTGCCAATGTGGCCCTCTGAAGGGCTAAGACCCCTTAAAGGGAGACCAAACCCCAAATGGAGACCCACCTACAATCCTGCATAAGATCCAATGCATCCCCTTGCCCTCCAATACAACAAATCATTAGAATAATCAAGTAAAAGAGTTTATAGATCATGGAATCAATGTGCCACTTCATGTTAGCATGCCCTTCCATAGTGGACTTTAGCACATGCAAGTGTCTCCAAGCTTAATAAGAGGGTTAACAAAGGACCCTATTACGTGGTTTCAGCCTTTAAAGGGGGTGACATTGCCATCGTAGTCCATCAAATGGTAGGTGGCCTGTGGAACAATGATGAGAGGGAGCGGAGATCAGTGGAAAAGCTCCAAGCCACATGTTAGGGTACAGGGGTAGCTTTGATAAGGGAAGCCCACACTTAGGTGTGTAATTGTAGGAGGGAGCAATCGTGGTACATAAGTTACCCCGGCCTTCGTTTTTCCACCCTTCTTCATATGCCTTTTGCCTTTTTATTGATTTTTCTTCATAACTGCTTCCAGGGGATGAGAGCATGATGTGTGGTATATAGTTGTAAATGCCCCACTTTTAAGGTGGGGCATTTCATTTCCCACCAAAGTTTGGGACAATCATGGGTTGCTTAATGTGGAGGGGGCTCATCTAGGGCCCATAGGAACCAAGGTGATGGCCATAGATGGGGGTGGAACTTATGTTTGGCTTTTGCCCATGTGCTGAATTTGTATGTCCCGGCCATCTTTTGCATTTTATGGTACACTTCCTGTTGAGAGTGGCCAAATTAAGCTTTTTCTTTTCTTTTTAACTACATCAACCTTCGAGGCATCATTCCAGGCTCGACCCAAAGTGTGGACAAGGGGAAGGGAAGGTTGACCCTTTGTGGACCCGAATGGGAAACATGATGAAAGGGGTTATAATGAACGGAGGGGAGTGATGTATATGGTATCAAGAAGCAGGACCACAACCAAAATCAGGATTTCCCATCTAGTGCCAACACTAAAGAAAATGGCCAGTAAAGGAGATCCCACGGGATTAGGATACAAGGCTAACCATCGAATTGGGTAGAGGAGACAAGAGCATAAACCTAGCCCACTCTTTTCGCCGAATCCCCCCACCAATCCATGCCCAAAAGTGTCCATGAAAAGTAAACAAAATTACTCAACTAAACCAATGAAAAGTCATACCTTTGGGGTTGAGAGTCCCACCTTCAAACATACAATCATAACAAATGGGCAAGGTGTTAATTTTTGCAATTGCGGTAAAATTCCACCTTGGACAGCTCAAATGAACAAGATAACGATTGCATTAGATTCCTCTTTTCGAAAGGACCAAAATCGACCTAAAAAACACCCAATTTGGTTAAGCGAAAGTTGAGTTATGAATTATTTTATTCATACATGTATTATGGAATGGGTTGGCCCTAACCACATGAGTAACTTCTTAGGTCAACCTTAACCCCAAATGACCCCTCAGGAAATCCTATAAATAGAAGAGACATCAAGATCATTTCAACACATTTTCTCTTCTCTTTTGTCTTGGTTCACACAAGTTCGATGGAAGGAGTTCGCTCAAGGTTCTGAAATTACAGGCGAAAGGTTTGCTCTGGGTTAGGGTCTTCTGGATCTCGGTCGCTAGCACAGAACAGGGCATTTTGGTCCCTGGTCGCTATCACACAAGCCTATGAGAGCAACTATAGACCCTTGGACGTTGGCAAAAAGGCTTATGGGAGTGACTCTAGGTTCAGAGGCAGATTAGAAGGTTTTAGTCCCCGGTCGCTCGCACTAGGTAGCCCAGGGAGCGACCCTGTCACCTCAGTTGCTCGCACATCACGGCAAGGGTGCGACTTTGGCTTGTCAATCGCTTGCACAGCTCGGCAAGGGAGCGACTTTGGGTCTTTGCAGTTCAGTGCCAAAGTCGCACGCATAGAGACCTCCTGGGAGCGACTCTACAGTTACAATCGCTCGCATATTGTATTCATGAAAGCGACCCTGAAGTTTCAATCGCACATAGACAATTTGCATGAGAGCGACCCGAGTTCAGATCTAGGGTTTGGCATCTTGGCTTCAGTCGACTTCAGTGATCAAGTAGATTTGGGTTCCTCTCTATTGTTATACAGATCTGTAGATCTATAGATCTGATTTGTTAGTTTCTACTGCAAACATATGTATTGGGCTCATTGACAGTGACAGCAGTATTCAGCAGTATTCGGCACAATGACAGCATTACTCAGCAGTGTTCGGCATAGTGACAGCAGTTGACATCAGTTTCTAACAGTACATTACAGTCATTAGTATGAGGGTTCTGATTCCTAGCATGATTAGATTTGTTTCATAGATATCATTATTGTTTTGCTGCATAGATAAAGTGATGGACCATTGTACTCTCTTTTGCTGCATCATTTGATGACGATCTAAGAAGAAGAAGATTTGCAAGGGTTTTCCCCATAGTGGGTTTTGCCCTAGTCTCGGACCAATCTTGGTGTCTCTATGTGTGTATGCATGCTTTCTTCTATTGTTCCTTTTATGTTTCCCTACATTGATGATGATGGTGATGTTGTTTATTTCTATGTTATTGCATATGTTGATGTATAATGGTGTAGATCTGAATAATGTAATGATGATATGGGGTGAACTTAAAGTATTAATGGTGAAATGCAATTATCAAAGTAAAGAATAATGTCGCCCTATGAAAAATTAACATGATATCAGAGTTGGGGTGAAGAAAAGCCATGGAGATCACCCCGATGATGACACCATTGATGGAAGCAAGAAGAGGATTGGTGAAGACCTAAAAGAATTATATGGTTTGAAGAAAACCCTAGGCATTTTGATGATTAGGGTTTGATGGATTATATGAGGTTAGGATTGGAGAGAAAACATTGGTTTATGGAAAAGTCTTGAGACTTGATGTATGAAACTCTAGCATGATCTATGTGAAGATGCTCAAGCACTTGTGGGAGATTTCATGAAGTCCTAGATGGGATAATCCTTAGCAGATCTGGTTGGATACTTTAAGGCAACATTGGTATATGGACCATGGACATTGATGGCTCTTGAAGATTGGTTCAAGAGGGAGAGGATCACCTCTCATTGAAGATAAGTATTTCTTGACTTATGATGCTTCTTACTTGTTAGACTTATGGATCGAATGATTATGTTTATTGCTTGTACTTCCTGCATATGTATTTGAGGATATGGATGTTTCTAACTTCCTTGATGAGATGTGATGCGTAGATCCTTCTTGAGGATCATCTTGAGATGCAGATCTGAAAAGAGATAAAGACGTACTTGATGAAAAGATGACAAAGTGCTTCAAGTGGCCTATGTCTAATGAGCAGGTTCTCAAGAATTTGAATAGCTCAAGGTATGCATGGTATGTTGTGTTTCAGATATTGGCTCGGTAAGCCCTAAGGTATGATGAGAATGCCTCTTTCTTTAATGGCCCACACATGCATATGATGAAATTATGTACTTAGAGTTGAACATTTTGATCTTCTTGAATTCTATGAGGCTATCTAATGTTGATACATTAATACTCTTGATGTTTGGCTAACATTTATGATCTATCTGTTGGATATTTTGATCCTATAAAGGCTAGCACCTTGGCTCTAGAAAATGATACTCTTGATACTTGTCATGACAGATTTCATATAGAAGGATAGTTCATTGACTCCTATACATAAGTCTACTGGTAATGCTTGTGAAAAGCATGATGAAAGCATATGGAAAGAGCAATTGTCACTCTTGTTGTTTTGATAAATCTTTATTGAGTGACCTAAACTGATCTCATTGATCATGAAGTGCATGGTAACCTTGATTTGAGAGGTATAAGTGTAAGATTGATATTCCAGACTTCTTACTACCTGTGGTCTTGTCTTGATGGCATATAGTTAAACTGTGTGCAGTAACTTGATGGAGTGACTTGACAGAAAATGCTATTGTGTTCATAATCTTTGAGATATGATGTTGCATCTATCTGTTGCTTTGAGTCTAACCTTTGATGAAAGATTGATGTCATGATGTTGATAGCCGTATGTTTATGATCTAATAGATTTGTTGTTGCATGACTCAAGTAGAGACAAGTTGCTTACATGAATGAAGATGAATGATGCAAATCCCCAGTTAGAGGGAGAATCTCTTCTCAATATTCTTACCCTTATTACTATTTGTATTCTATGTTGTTGAAGTATGTCAGTATGATTTATGTACATCTAACAGTATTGATCTACAACAGAGTCTTAGATCTGAAGCCCATACAGAAATTAGGGATTCTGCTCCGATCATAGTCACAGATCTAAGAGATTTCGTCCCTAGTAGCACGCATGCTAAGGCCTAGACAATGACCATGCAACTAAAGTCGCTCTCATGCTAACCTGAAGAGAGTGACTAGGGGTATGACTGTTGTTTACCATCACTTGAAGCTTTCTGAGGCTGTCTGAACTCTGAATCATGATGTCCCTGACATATTATGCCATTGTTAACTGATTTCTGAAGTTGTTGAGTTAAATTGTTGATCATATAATGAAGTATTGTGCATGAAATCCGATGGTCCCCTGAAAGATGTCAGTACCACAAATGTATTGCAGATAACAACAAGATCTGCTAGTTGGAAAAAGGTTGAATGCTCGCTATAACATGAACATGGAGTCTGAACTTGTGTTTGTAGGTGACCGGGACATACTTATAGATATGTCACCATGTTTGGCTATATGAGGTTGGCATGATTTGGCTTACTGATATATATGAACGGTGTTTTGTCATGATGCTTGACAATAACCTTGAATTGATGATTGAGAAATGCTTTGATCGTAGATGATAGCAAATTTGGACTTGACCTGAGGTCTAGTGATCTGATTTGACGATTGTTGATTTACCATGATATCGATGCTATGTGAGCATTATGACTTATGTGGGTATTTGGAGATGTGTCTCCTTATTCTTAGCACAATGGTCGAAATAATGATAGTTGTGATTCAACATGAAAATGGACCCTGCATGACTTATCCTTGGTGTATGCATTTGCACCTAGTGACAAGATGAATTGTATTATGATTATGATAATGACTTGATAAAGTTCAGATTTAGAGAAAAATCTTCGGTGAAAATCACATAGAGATAATTTTGTCGACGCGTTTCGAACCAACCAGTGTGGTTCATCATCAGGACAAGTTGAAGAAACAGACCCAGCTTAGCATGTTAAATAGTTTGAGCAGAGACTCCAACGGCTAAATTCATAACGGCTAATTTTGACCTTAGG